>NNCF01127891.1:124403-190539 GCA_002313205.1 Laupala kohalensis
ATGACCCACTTTGCATTTGCCACTGGGTCATGGACTGCTATAGACCTATCAATTTGCTCCCCTGAAGTTGCTGATATCTTTCAATGGAAGGTAGAAGATGATCTGCATGGTAGCGACCATCATCCTATCTGGTTGTCGTTGCAGGAACGTGCGACTATTTCCGAATGCAAGCCACAGAAATGGATTCTCAGTAAGGCTAATTGGACACAGTACCGTTCTCTGTCTGTCTTCAGAGAAACTGGTAGTGTCCAAGAGAGGGTCGACCATCTGACCCAGGTGATTCATCACGCCGCTGAAGAATCCATTCCGAAAACATCTATATTTCCGCGAAGACCTCATGTCCCCTGGTGGAACGACGCATGTCGATCTGCCATTCGGTCAAGGCGAAGAGCATTGCGGAGATTTAAGGCTAGTTCATCTCTGGAAAACCTCGCCACATATCGGATTGCTAGAGCAAAAGCGCGCAGAACTATCAAAGAATCCAGATCCACCTCCTGGAAAGAGTTTCTAAGCGAGTACAAATTGAATGTGAAATATTATTTAGTCCTATTTCTAACAAAATGAGAAAATTTTATTTCGCATCCATGTGTGAATCATGCTACTCTAGTAAGAATGGCCATCTATTAGCCAAACGGCCATTCATTTCAGGTGGCCACCAATAGCCGTTTGGCTATGACAGATGACCACCCAATGACCATTTTAAACAGAGAAACTGAGTTAGTTTTTCGGTCGAAATTGATCAAAATTTACAGATTATCTTAAAGTCCTAGACGAATGCAAATAGATTTCTGCTAGGTTTTCTTAGTATATCATGCACGAATCATGGAATTCTAGTTTTCTTTTAAAATTTGAGTGATGTTTCATGAGCTGTAAATGGTTCAACGTTCTTTATCCCCCTACAAAAGTGGTCCTAAATATAGAGTTACTATCGCAATCATGTATCATAGACATGTGTTGTGTTTTGAGTTCTCGGTCCATGTGTCCGATCTGCCACAAGTGGAAGTTCTCGGTCACTTTCTGGTCAATACGGATGCCATTGTTGTTCGCCCGTGTCTGCACTTTGTCGAAGCAATTGTCGGGTGGTTGGTGGTTGGTGGTTGTCTGTTCGTAAGGGAAGGAGGTAACGTCAGTGGTTTGAAGATACAAGCTTTTTTTTGGGGGGGGTGAGAGATCTTTGGAGGATTTAGAGGGTTGGAAAGCTTCGGAATTGGGTGTAAATGACGAAATTACACGACAATTTACATTTCAGTGAAACTAGTTTAACTGTACTTTTTGATTATTTGTAGTTTATGCACTCAGCAACGAGTATGCAGGTGGGCAAATACCTCTTACACATTGAGGACAATATTGTTGCATTAGCTGTTAATGATGCGCCGCGCTCTTTGCAAAAAGTACGGAAATGTTTTATTGAAGATGATTATGAGCGTGTACGTTTTTGTTCTATTGGTTCAGAATAGTAATCCGAAAACAAAATAGAGGTCTCCTTGACCAAAAATTTTGAAAGATTACAAACGTTTAATGAGATATTACTATATAAAAAATAACCAATGTTTTTTAAGATTTCAATATTATTTTTCAATGTTGTATTTAAAGGGACAATCTTTTATTGAAGTGTTCACGTACCAATTGTTTGCCCACGCGATTGAGAACGTTTAATTTTTCATGAAGTTCCTTTGGCGATCCTGTCTCAATCTGCATAAAATATGGCGCTTCTGTTTGTAAACATTCCTTGAATGTTGATGTGTTATCGTCTTAACTTATTCTTCACATTTGTTTGGGAAGTCATAAAAACTGTGCAATGAGTGATATGTTACGAGAGCGTAGAGAACGCTCTCAAAAACGTAAAAAATTGCTTGCTCAAACGGTTCGTTTGTAGTTTTTGTATAATATATAACCTCACTAAAATTATACTGATAACTTCTTTTCGAGGATTTTATAGTTTCTTTCCATCCTATTTTATAGTTCGGCGTCTCAAATGTCGACGAATTGCGACAAGCCCTAGGCACTTCTGTTGAACCACCTATTCGGAAAATATTTCGCGAAGAACCTCCTACTGAAGAGGTGCAGGAGAAGGCGGAAAATGAAGATGCTACTGCGGACGAACTTGTTTACACAGATTCCTCTACATTTCTTAAAGTATGCGATTATTCTTTTACTCGCAATAGAAATGTGTCAATCTCCAACGTCAAGTGATTTACACTTTCTTTTTCAGGGAACTCAATCGTCTAATCCACACAACGATTATTGCCAACATTTTGTTGATACTGGTCAGCGCCCGCAGAACTTCATTCGAGATGTAGGATTGGCAGATAGATTTGAAGAGTATCCAAAATTGAGAGAACTTATTAAGCTAAAGGTTAACCTGAGTTTACATTTATGCAATGTGATTGTGTTGACACATTTAGTTTCTACGTTTTCTTTATTAATCGTAGGATGACTTAATTGCACAAACTGCATGTCCTCCAATGTATTTGAAAGCAGACCTTGCTTCATTTGAAATGAAGGAATTGAAAGGAAAGTTTGATGTTATTTTGGTGGAGCCTCCTTTGGAAGAATACCAAAGGACAATGGGTGTTACTAACATGCAGTTTTGGAGTTGGGACCAGGTAATCTTCAATTAGTGTTCAATCCCCATGCATTAAAAATCACAGTGGAATTATTTATGAACATTTCTGAGTTTAATGGGAAAATTCACTTTTACTCGCTGGAGATACATCAGCTTGTCAGTAACTATTGAAGAGTAATTCCTTATGATTTTATTTCTCAAAGTAAGATCATAGCGTACATTACATTTATGTTACTCTTCTTGTTTTAGACTATTTACTGTAAAATAATTTTTATTGAGTTATATTTTGCATTGACTATTTTCAGGACAAACGGATTTGAAATATAAAGGATCTCAGCTAAATTTCATATTACACTCAGAATGAATCCATGACTATAAATTTTATTTCAGTAATTGTCTGTGTGTATGAGAAATTCACCTTTAATTGCATATTATTGATTTTGTTATGTTTTTTGTAACAGTAGTTAAATACAGTGGTCATACACAGTTTGTACTGCTTTTTTGACAATAAATTTATTTATTTAATCATATAGTTGTAGTATTATATTACTAGTTCTACATTGTTGTCTTCAAACAAGTTGTATGGTTCTGTGTGCATATAGAAAAAATATTTCAAGTAATATCACCTTAAAATTACCTTATTTGAAAAATGAATTCCAGAGAAACTTCTCACTAAATTTGGGTATTTCTGTTTCCAATAAATGTTTATCAATTAATTCATATTTACTAATTACTTGTGTGTTATTGTTAAACTTCTTTTACTGTATAGATTATGCAACTTGATATTGGAGAAGTTGCTGCAGCTCGGAGTTTTGTCTTCCTTTGGTGTGGATCGTCTGAGGGCCTGGATATGGGACGTTTCTGCTTACGGAAGTGGGGATTTCGCCGTTGTGAAGATATATGTTGGATTCGCACCAACATAAACAATCCTGGACATTCAAAAAATTTAGAACCTAAAGCTGTTTTCCAAAGGACAAAGGTGTCTTAAAACATTTCTTTGCTGGCTGAAATATCACCTTTGTCTTATTTGGTGTGCAATATCGATGTTTTTGTAGAATTTAGATAGTGTGAAAATTCATTTTGATTGTAAACAATAAATTTTGTTGCAACTCATGTTGGCCTCAAAAGAAACAATATGTTGTAAATAATCACTCTAGTATTGAACTAGATTTTGGATGTATTTTGACAATAAATAATATAATAACTTCTTTGGTAAAATTTTGTTATTAACATTACAAGGATACAGATTGAAGTTGAATGTTGACAACTATGACTTACAATCTCTAAATTAGGAGAGATAAATTATTTTATGCCATTTAGTGATTTGTGAAATCAAAGAAAGAATTTTTCTTTCTTCTCTCAGATTTTAAGAAGAAGAGCTAAAGGATATAACAGTGGAATGATTTATTCCTTCTTACTGTTTAATAAAAAACTATTTGCTAGTTTCACATCTTTAATCAAGAGTCACCAATTACTTTTTAAGACAACCACTTTTGGAATGTTATCATCTTAATATAGTATTATTTGAATGACGTTTGCTACTTACATTATTTGTTCATTACTCCTTGCTCCCAGTATCAACTCATACTTATTGATCTTGATAGGAGTGGGATGTATGACCAACATCAGTTAATATTATATTGTACCAATGTATGTTACTTTCATTTTTATCTTGTTTCAGGAACACTGCCTGATGGGAATAAAGGGCACTGTTCGAAGATCCACCGACGGTGATTTTATCCATGCGAATGTAGATATTGATCTTATCATTTCTGAGGAACCAGAATACGGTTCCTTGGAGAAGCCTGTAGAAATCTTCCATATCATTGAGCACTTTTGTCTCGGAAGTCGAAGGTATTTATTGTGTATAAAACTACCCGTGACACTTGTTCACTCTTACAGACTGACATATATATCATGAGACATTTACTGGCATTGTAGAGAGATGATCCAGGGCCTAATGAAATCGTCTCAAAAAATCAGGGAAAGATTTTGCATCTCAAAATTTTAATAGGGATAAATGTAATTTTATCTTTGAAACTTTTATTTCTAGCAAAAATTTGCTTTCTTACACACCAAGTATATAACAATGGTTTATTCGTTAAACTTGGTTGGGAATGAATGAATGATTATGAATCAAAGTGTTTCATGACAAATTCAATGAAAATTAAATCTTGTTGTTTGGTGGCTACAATATCGCAATTCAAACACTAAAGAATTTTTGATTGTCTAAATTGGGTAATTTATTTGGAATTTAATTTCACGAGTTGTAAAGCATTATATTTATCAGAAACTATCTAAACCATGTCACGGAGTTAAAATAAAAAGGGTCGTTTGATTTGTTATCATGTCATGTAGAACAGTGGAGAAAAATAATAGTGAAATGAGATAGAATGTGTATCTTTTTTTGTCAGTAAATTTTAAGAAATTATTGTATGTAATAAATTTAATTCTTTTCATTTCTCCTTTTTTTTTGACTTCGACATTGAGAAACTCAGTATTCTATGACCAAGCACAAAATTGTCCTTGGTCATTGAAGGATATTCCCAAAATATAAATGCACTTATAGTAGCACTTCCAAACATCCTGAATTATGGTAGTAGTAATCAGTTAGATGGAGAAGGCATTAGGTTTTATATTTATAACTTGCTTTAATGAATCATATTTTATTTTTATTGCCAAACATGTTTGTGGTTTTAATATTTCCTATTTTATATCTGTGACTTACTGTTTACAATCCACATATCAATTTCAAGTTTGCACATTACATTTTCTTCAAAATAAGAGTTTCCCAAAATTTGCCTAGACTTAGCAATTTTCCTCAAATGTCATTCTGACACTTCCTGAAGCTGCATTGATTGTCATTCGAGATGACTTGAAACATTAAAAGTAGAAGTGGTGTATTGCTCTGAATATAGTGCAACATTTCCCCTCTTCCCCAATATATACCTTTGAAAGTCATATTCTCACTGTATTCAAGTACTTAAAGATTAGCATTATAGTTTCGCCAGAGCCATCTTTCAACACATGCGTTTTGTTGTGGTGGCGATGTTAGTGGTAGCCAGTCTTTCTGGTCTCGGAAGCTCTGACGCCAAAGCTCATCTTGTATTTATCATTTCTAAGCATTTGCAAGTTATTTATGTGATAATGCATTGAGAAAATATTGACTGTTGCAAAAAAGCCTTGGACAATCATGCAAGCACTTTTTATTCATGAGTTATGAGAAAAGTTGTAATTTAAAAGGATTGCTGATAAGAGGTATTTCCTATTTCAGAGTTTTTCTTCAAAATACTTGGGATTGAACATACTCAGGGTTTTATTATATTCAGTTATAACTTGCTGGTGAAAAACTGCACATATCAAATACGAATTATTGATAAATGTACGTCATGAGAAAATGACATGTTCATATTTGTGAAGTGAAATTCTACCTTTAGGTAAAATTTCTTTTAATTGTAATTGATCTTCTGTTTTATTCCTGAAGCCAAATAACAGAAAGGACCAATGTGTAGCTTCCAGTGTACTTTTCTAATTCTGTTGTTTCCTCTGTAGGTTGCACATATTTGGAAGAGACTCCACCATTCGACCAGGTTGGCTGACTGTTGGACCAGAGCTAACCAATAGCAACTTCAATGCCGATCTCTATGCCAGTTACTTTGCTAATGGTCAGGTAACAACTGGCTGCACAGAGCGGATCGAAGCCTTGCGACCCAAATCCCCTCCTCCCAAAGGAAAAGGTGCCTCTGGTGGCAGAGGACGAGGAGGCCCATCCCGCGGCGGATTCTCTCGTGGACGGGGGCGCGGACGATGAGGTTTCGTTTAGTGTTAGTCCAACTATTCATTCACCGTTGCTTTGGACAAAGCACGTGAATTTAACAGGGCGTATGTGTGATTAAGATAACAAGTGTTTCATACTAGACTTTGACATTTAACTTGTTGAAATGGAATGTGTCCAACAGGAACATTGTTAAATTAGATTTTTGAAAATGGATTTGGATTTGTACAGTATGAAATGCATTCCAATATTTACATATTTCTATACATTGTAGTGTTGAACATGTGTACATTTTCAGTGTATTTTTTATTTTATATGAACTGAATGGATGTGAAGGAGATCTTGTACAGATTTTTGTTTCAATGAACTATGAAAAGTATAACAAATTTTTAAAATTTTGTTTGCTTGTATTATCCCTTATTTCTAACTGATTTTTGTAGCAATTAAATGCCAAGATACCTATGAATGTTCCACTATTTACTCAATCATTAAAGCTTTTTTCCTCAATTTTTGATTACAATCTTTCAACTAGAAGTAAATGAAATGGTTGACACAAAAACTTTGAAATCAGCACTGTCCAACTTGGTTGATGGAATCAAAATTTCATGTTACAAATAAATATGTCCCATTATTTATTCGTCAGGCAACATTTTGCCAAAACCCATCCCATGGCAGCCCGATTGATCGAAAGTTTATAGAAAATGGCCTGTGGGCTAAGAGAAGTTGGACAGCCCTGTTCTAAACTGTTACCTTAAGGAAAATTTGTCAAGGGATGTTACCTGCTTTTTGAGCTTTTTTATTTGATCTCTCATCCAGGGTATAATTGGTGCAGGTTGAACTAACTTCAGCAAGTTATCCTACCAGACATCCAAATATTATAACTGCGGTTTTAACTTTTAAAGATATTGAATTGTTCCCAGGAATTTACATGTTGACAGATCTCAATTTCCTTGCTTCATTATTCCCACTTTTTCTTCCAACTTTTGAAGTTCAATTCCTGAAAGTAGTTTTGACTGATTTTAATACTTCTTTTGGAACAAACACAATGCAACCTGAAAGGGCTCCTAGGAGTACAAATTCAATCTTTTGTTCTCCTAAAGGCTATCTTACATGATCAATTTATTGCTTCCAATACATTTGCTTCAATATGTTAAGTGAAACTTATTCTCCTCAAATGGCTCAATAATATTGGACAATACTTCCGTCACAATCTTGCCTCAAGTGAACACATATCAGCAGAGAGAAACTCCCGAACCCAGAGTTTTTGGTAATGTTGAATTCAGCTGTGTATTTATTGTATTGTATGCTCCATTGAAGAAGAAGATACAATTGAATTGTATTGTTGTTTTTTTTCATATTGAATTACAAGTGATAGTATGTATGTTCTATACAAACATGAAAAAAATAGATAAACATTATTTTTTATTTAAACATCATGTATTTTCAAGTGTATGAAATAACAATGGTTCGATGTATTATCAATGGTGTACAATAAATACAATACTTCGGTCTGCAGTAATATTAAAATAAAAAGATCAGATCTTGCTAATAATGATTATGTATTAGATGTATACAGCAGTGACAGTTTTTTTAAAGTTAGGATGAAATCAATAAAAGAAAAAATTAAAATAAATGTTCCTTAGCTATTCATTTTTGTTTTCGATGCCTCCATTCTATTGAATTTATTGGCCACACATGTACAGGATCCTTCTGAGCCTGTTATTAGTACTCTACATTCACTTGGACTAACAGGATATTGCGTAATAATCACCTCACCTTTAATATATTGAGGGCTCTTCAATAAAAACTAAACATGTTGAATTCTCTTCAATATCACCCTGACTTGATCAATGTATTGAGCAATTTAAAATATTGAATCAATATATTGATGGTGTAAGGTGGCCTTAAGATTTTTAGAAGCCATGGAAAACTGGTCATGATTTCATTACGTTTTTTGGAAGATTCAACAAAGGATTGTAATTTCTTGGGTTACCAACAGTTTCACTTCCATGCAACTTGATGCAAGCAACAAATAGCCTTATGTTATTAATCTTGTTTGAAATCGTATCTTCTTTTTACTGAGAGCTCCCCAGACCTTTTTTATTCTATCTTGTGTATTTTTGTGAGTTCCTCCTTTCTCAGACACATTGCTAACAAGTCATGTAAAATCATTTACTCTGCTGATGATTTCATTTGATAATTAATGGCCAGATGAAAACGGTGACAAACCAGGAATGGAATCCAGGACTCCTATTTTGATCACAGGGGTGATAACCACTACATCACCCGTTTGCCTTCCACAACTGTACTCCATTTCCACCCTAATCTCATATATTGCCTAACATCAGTTTATATCTAGATTTTTTTTATTGATTCTTATTCCCATAGTTTTTCCAAATTTGATTTTTATGCCAGCCTTTAAACAATCTTTCAAGTTGTTAAGTTCAAATTTTTGTGGTTACAAGCAACCATCTGTGAATGCAAGGTCTTCAGGGTTATCTTTCTTTGTCTATTGAATACCTCTTCATGTACTATATACTTTCTTCTAGAAATAGATGTGGAGACTTACGACATCTTTGGTCTTAAGAGGAGACCATTGTGTTGAACTCTGCAGTTGAATTGTTAATAATATTTCAAAATTAAATAAATAATTTTTCCAGGAACTCTTGTAACTTTCTCCAAATACAACTGTCTGCAGTCACAGTTTTTCTCATAATCAATTGCATACATTGCATCATCGCTTCATATAAAACTTCATAATGCAAATGGTAACTACAGCTAGGCTGTTCATTGGTTGAAAGATCAATTAGTATACAATAATTCTAGTCATTGCACTCTTGTTTGTTCAGTATTTCAACAACAATTTTTAATGCATACTTTTGGAATCGAGTCAATGTGGAAAAGAATATACACCCTTTGTAATGCCAGGGTCAAATACATTGTTGTTTTTTTTAACTAAATAACTATTTAAATGGGGCAAGTTTCCAATATATCAAGTTTTGAAGTTTGATAATTCATAAAACTTCTTAATTTTTATATTACTATAATTGATGTTTACTTTCATAAACTATAACAATTCTACCATGTAAATTACTTCAGAAATTCACAACAATTATTTTAATAACTTGTCAGCCACACTTTTTTAAACACGAACTAGTTTCAGAAGCTGTTGCTTCCATCTTCAGCATCTACCAACTTACAATTCTCATCCTAGTCACAGATCTAGTTTCAATGTTTCAGTTTTCACCTCTTTGAAACTTTGGTTTCATAAACAAAAACTGAACTGCAAAAGTAAGAATGTAATCTGTAAGAATTTTGATTTCAGAAAAATGTAACCCTGGCTGATTCAAGGGTTATGACACACTTGAGAGATAGTTCAACAATTAGTTTACTTTCTTCACATATCACTTTATATCAATGATAACAAAAATATAGATGGCCATTAACCTTTCACTATCAACTACAATAACTACATCTATCCATTAAGTCCGTAAGTAAAGAAAAACACAGGAAACAAGTATTCCTCGCAAATTAAGCAATAAAATGAAAGCCAGTTACAATTTAAGTATTTTATTTGCCAATTTAATTTTAAAGTGAGAAATTTAAAAGTACACGATTCCTACATTTATCTCATGAGAGCTTGTACAATTTTCATTTGTAGAAGACAAGCATTTCTATACAGAACAGTAAAAACCCTCAGCAGCATTATGTTTATAAGGAACTGTTATTATTCAGAATAGATGGGAAATGTTGATGCACATGAAGCCAATTAAACCTTCTAAAGTAGTAAAATCCATTCAGTCCTTAACGTACAATTTATTCACACAAAACATTAAGAGACAAATAGTAATTCAATAGACTCAACGTCATTTCTCACCTATTTGTCTGCCATTTTACTTTAAAAAATAGGTCAATGTAATGTCATTTAATTCT
Organism: Laupala kohalensis; assembly: GCA_002313205.1. Taxonomy (NCBI): domain Eukaryota; kingdom Metazoa; phylum Arthropoda; class Insecta; order Orthoptera; family Trigonidiidae; genus Laupala; species Laupala kohalensis. The sequence goes on from NNCF01127891.1 coordinate 134,678, forward strand.
AGGGGGATTTTACTGATCTGAATTAATAACAATTATATCTGTACAAAAATATGTTCGCATATCTCATTTTCAAATTAGCCTATGAAAAAATTTAAAATTGGCAAGAATGCTTACCCTTCGAATGGATAAAATCAACTAAAATCACTTTTAAAGGGCAGAGGGGAAAAAAAGCTCATTGGAACCTTTTGTCGTTGATTTTCAAACATCGTCAGAGCCAATGTACAAATTAAGCAGTTATACAGGAGAGCATAACAACCATACACAATCAACTCTAACTTATTTTAATACACTATTAAGCATATAAACCACAATTTCAAAAAGTTCCGAAACTGCTTTTTCCATAAGGAGCCTCGGTTACTAGCAGGCCCTTTAAAACTTCATAATACCTCTTCCCTCATTTCAGACACACATACATTAATACTGGCACAACTTGCCTTTTTAGTACAGAGCTCAGCTCCGATACATTGCACTGCTTGAACTGTCTTATCAAATTTTCCCTAAAGTTAACAATAAAACATTACAAGAAATCTCTTCATTTCATGAGTCAGTCCAACTACAAATAAAACACTTGCCTCAGTGACATTTCTTCACTAAGGTGTGTCTTGTTGACAAAGTAAGCCCTCCACACCACACTCAACAATTTCTAACATCAGTGATACCACACAAGGCTGGACTGGTTCACTAGACCAATGTCAGGAGCAGTGACCAGATAAAAATAAGTTTAAAAAATCATTGTATATTAAGATCATCCACAATTTAAAATATATGTTTAGGCATTTCTTTTTACCTAAGTAAAATCTATGTTAAAAATTATTAATACATGTAAATCAAATTATAAATGCTGCATATGCCAACTAGTTACCAGTCCAGCCCTAATAAAATAGCAAATTGGGGGGTTCATAGAAACTGCCCTAATGAATCTCTCTTATCAACTCTTGTCAGTGTGAATAAGAAAAAGTTTTGAAAATCATTGGGGTTGGTCCTATCATATGTGATGCATGAAGAAATACACATGTTTACAGAATTTGCCATTTATAAGTACCATTTCCTATTAACTACAGATTAAGGCATCTGTTGGGTCAAAATTAACACTTCTTTGAGAAAACCATCCACTTTGCAAATGATGTTGATGAAATTAGCAAGTTAATAGTCAGATCTATCCACAAAAAGAGGTCTTTGAAGGAGAAAAAAATGCAAAACTGGCACACTATAGAAATCTATGCTTTGTTACTACAAAGAAAAGGCAAATTGCTTTAGACAGTCAAATCTATATACTAAATCTAAAAATGCAACAAGTTCAAAACTTCATCACACTTAAACAATTGTCGATAAATAACACTGCAACTCTAGAAACTAAAAATTTATTCTTTAAGAACATAATTCAGAAACTGTTTACTTTATCAAGACAAAATTTAACTAAGGGGAGACACTTGGAAGCCTCTTGTTCCCGCACATTTATCTCGTTTTAAGTGGCTGAACTTGTCACATTTGCATTCTCACTGGCTTATTTATTCAACAGATATAATTTTGTGAAATACAACAACAATCAAACTGAATAAAACATATTGCTAAATGCTTTTTAAGCATGTTAATTAATTTAGACTTACAAAAACTTCAAATTTTTAATGAATAAATAGAGATAAATACAAAAATCAATGACTTTTTCTCAATATTGATAAAATGTGTTCTGGACAGAGATGGTGCACTTCAACACTATAGACTTCCAATGTATCACATACATTGCTATTCGACAAGAATTTTGAGATTTGGTTTTGTGTTTTTTAAATCCTTCAACAAGATACTTTCTCAGTAAAACAAAAGTGTGTTAAGGTTAAAACACACTCCAAGTTATACACCAGAGAGACATCACATAAGCTTGTTTCATCTTCAAGCAAAGACCTACTTTTCTTACTATACATCATCATAATTTCTGTCCAGAACAGCACCACATCTTTTCTTTACTTTTCCTTTCAGAATTATTAGGGTACCAGCAGTGAACTTTACATTAATAAATGTAATTAAATTCAGAAACATACATACATACACACACACAAACCAGACCTTGAGATCATCTTACAATTTTGTACTCTTCTATTTCTTGAACACTACACTTTTCCTATGTACACAAATAAACCACAACACTTGCAGTTAGAAACCTCATGATCATTGCTTTTGCTTTAACAACTAACTTTCCTTAACAGCCAATTGGATTTTTAATTGCTATATAAATAATATATTTCTTAAATAGGAAAATTACAAAACATAAAATTAATGTTTCTTTGTAAATTAGTTCACACAACTGACCAGCAATTGCAATCCAATGAGACAGAGGTTTCCAAACTAAAATTTACCTCACACACATACAATGTACCTTCGAAAAATCTTGCATGCATATCACATTAATATGTGCTTTATATGGTTACTAGTCAGTATAACAGGAACCAAAGACTGTACGTTCTTGAAATTAGTCACTAAGAGGATGCACCAACAATGGAGAACAAAAAATACAGTTACTACAGAGGAGAGGACCCAAATTTTAGAGGAATCCTTTTCTCAGAACACTATTGCTTCCACTGAAGTAAGAGCCAGGGTTCAGTCCTGCTAAAAACTATTTCTTTCACATTCCTAAAAAAAGCACACTAACCATACAAATTCTAATATTTCTCATTTCATGATGGATTCTGAAGAATCAAGTCTTATCACAAAAACTAATATTATTAACATGAGAAAAAAAAAATTAATTGAATTTTGGAAAACAAAAAATAGTAAAATTTAACAAGTTAGTTCAAGAACCCACCAAGCATTCATAACCAAGACATGATAATAGTCCAAATCAATTAATAAGCGATTCATCTTAGGTCGGAACTAAAAGGTTTTTATATGAAGATATCCTCAGTTAATAATATTTTCTTATTGTGACAAAAAAAGTAGAACCTTATTCCAACTTATTTCTTCAGAATTTTGCACACATTAGAGGTGAATACCTATCTTTAAGTTACACTAATAAAAATAGTTAAGATCTTTCTTCTGACACAGGTACAACTTTCAGTTAACACAATTCATTTGTAGATGCTATTGCCAATAGTTTCACCAGTGTTTTCTTATTAGATATACTCTTTCTTTATACAAGATGGGTACATTATTCCCTATAGTACTATTAATTTTAATATATTAAATTTAATGTTTCTGTAATAAGGATTACTTAGTCTCCTCTGTAAAAAATACTGCCTCACTATCACTTGCAACAAGGAACATGAAAGCATTACATTTCAATTAAATATCGGATAGATACAAAAGCTAATAGAAAGAAAGTTAACTTATATACATAGACACAAGTAATAATTTTATCTAGAAACAGATAACTTAACTCTTGCAAGAAACAACAATGAATGATGTTTATTAGTGCTAGGAAAATTAATAGCTCATCATGAAAATGCTCACTTAAAACCTTATGTTCTTCCTGCCTTGTGAGGAAAAGGAACTATTACAAGCAACAAAGAAAATAAAGTTATCATCACACCACCGCAATTATAAGAGAAGTACAAGCAAATTTTCCCCTTCCCACTTCATTAAGCATTACCAGTTGACCAGTAATCAAGGTCTGCACGTAACACTTATGGAGGAGGGAAAATAATGGAAGAATTAGCTTAGTTTAAAAAAGCAAGTTAATAAAAAAAATGGATTAACATGAACTAATACAACTGTATTGAGGGAGAGGTAGTCCAATTTAGGTCTTGTTCTGCAGTTCCCGATGCATGGCTGGAGATTGCCTGGCACAGCGTTGGGAATTCTGACGGCTCCCATCACCTGCTGACTGAGACATGAGCCGTAACAGTGATGGCCTTTCTATGTTTACATTCAACACCACTTACATAAAATGCCAATCAAATCTATCTCCTGTAATGATAAAGCTTTCTTCAGAGTTGAACACATTTCTACACAAATTCTCACAAACAAGGCTATTCTACGATGCTAATTTTAATGAACAATTAGCTACATAGATAGACCACTGTAAACCTCAGGATGTGTTTAACACACCACCGAGGTGGCACAATATTATGTTCGGAAAATGTTGCTTCTAGAATGCAACCTAATTGCCAAAATGAAACATATGCCTTAAAATGGTTTAACAATTACTGAAAGACTTTTCAAAAAAGGTTCCTTTAATGTTGACGATGCATGTAACAATTGCATCATGATCAAAATGAAAGAAAAAAGAGGGGGGGGGGGGGTAAATAAATACAATGAAAGCAATAAGATACCTCCCGACATAGGAAGTCATTTTATACAGAACTTCTCTCGACTAAAAGTTCACAAACATTAAATTTTCAAATTCAATAAAATATTTCAAACTTAAAATCTCAAAGATGTAATATTCAAGAAATTAACTTTTTAAAAGCATGTTTTGCCAGTTATCAAATACCTGGTAACTTAATGAATTAGAAGTTTTCTATAAGTAATTCACAAGTAGAGGCAGAATGTAAGCTAAGAAACAATTTGATTATTAAAAACTAAGATTATACTAAAAAATATACACCATTCAATCCCGGAAATCAAGATTCTCAAAAAAAGTTCACAAGAACAAGAGAAAAGTTTTGGAACCCCCCCCCCCCAACAATAAATTTTTAGATATAAGGTCGAGATTACTTTAAAGTACAAAATCCAAGAAGTAAGCATCATGAACAAAATTCCTATTCATAATAAAACAAATTAGCATTTAAAAGTACAGATAGTCAATCAAATTAGCAAATAGTTAATAAATCTGAAAAATTTCAATACAACAAGAAATGAACACAAGAAAATTAATCACAAAGGTACTTAAAAAGAGATTGTTAAACAATTATTATTTCCATCATTATGGCACAGGTATTCATTATAATTACGTGTATCATTATAACTGATGTCCCCTTTCAGTGAGTTTAACTAATATGAGTAATGCCAAGACTATTACTGTTTAGTGCATCTCCAAAGATTAAAAAAAAATCATGCAGAAGTAACAAATAAACCTTCACCTGTGTGAGTTTCACACACAAAAACCTCACAGGTAATGAAGAAGTAATATTAAAATAGCAACATTGAAATGTTTATTAGTAGGAAAAGTCCTTTGAAAATACAAAAGAATCATGTTTTGGTTCATATGCCTGACACTGGGCAAGTAAGCACCATAGATTAGGAAACTCAGTCTCATATATTTTACAATGCCAATACACACAAAATTGGCTAAAGAGGAACAAATTAAAATAGACCAGTGATGTATAAGAGTTAAAATATAATCCATGTATCGAGCCAATGCACAATATTCTTCATAGCTCTGCACCAACAATCCTTATGGACTTCAGGAAAGTTAATGACACTTAAAAAATAACACAAGAATTTTGTGCTTGGCGATCATGATTGTTGAGGTAAGATTTCTAATTGCACAAGTTAGTATCTACATATACAATTCATGAGCGAAACATTTTAGTGATATTGGACATGATTCAAAAGGCAAAAGTCTAAAAACTTTGTAATAGCATTAACAAAATTAACTATGTTTCACAGTCATACTGATAAAATAAAACTATTTACAAAAACAAACACACACACACACACACACACACACACACACAATGGGTTTCAGTAATTTGACATTTAACCTATCAGCAGAGAGACAGCGAAAGACACAGGTCTCCAATGTTTCTCAGATATTATTCACAAAACAGTTAAATAACAAAGTAAAATATAAAATGTCTAAAATCTTAGCGATACTAAAAGAAATGGCATACTAAGTCATGAACACAAGGAATAAAATTCAGTGGCATACTCAAAAGAATATACCACATTGCATTCACAAAACTCTATACTTGCACTCACAATTCAAACAGTGATTATGACCTCATTAAAACAGGCATCACAAAGCAATATTCCAGTGTTACGATAACGTTTCTTAAGAAACACAAAACATAAAAAAAAAGCAAGGAAAAATTAAATTAATGAAATAGCAATACTTCTACAAATCACACTTCATGTGGTTGCAAGTTTTCTGCTACAGCGTTTTGTACACGTTAAACAAATAAAGACTGCTGACAAACGAAAGAACGGAGGCAAGCACACAAGCTCTGGAGCACACCGGGGTTTCCCGGGTTAGTAGAGTAGCCAGTGGTACCAACACGCAGGAGAGGTTTTCAGGAGGCAGGCACAGGCAACAAGTCACAGGTAGGTTGACTCTCCTGCAAGACAACACAAGCCAACAGTCACAAAATGCAGTTTGCGAAAAGAGGATTGGCCACTAAAAACACCCTTGAATTGGTTAGTTTACAACATAAATGAAACCCAAGAAAAGTAGCCCCAGGGGCAACACTCATCACTGCTCTATTTTGGAATAATATTGAAAATATGAACATAAATCTGCTGAACAACCAAGTTAACACAAAACACAATGACAAATGCTTAGAATAAAAAGTATACGTAACTTTATTTGAAAAACTTTTTCCATCCCAATAAAATCAAGTAAATATACTAATAATGCTTTCCAGACAGTATAACCAAAACTAGAGCCAAAAATGTAGAAAAAAGATCTAAAATTTATTTACTTGTTTATTTATGTTATAACAAAAATATAACACTCACAACTTGAAAAATTAATTTTATCAAATGAATAGTGGAAATAGAACAACACAACAATTAACAATTGAGAGAGAGAGAGAGAGAAAGAGGTATGACTTGAAATTTTGAAGAAGTGCAAGATACCATAATTTAGATCTATTTTTAAATTTCACGTAACACTCAACGAAAATTATTCTGATGCAGTACATACGATTTCCCCATGCAATATAATCTTGAATTTGAAGAAATCCAGTGGTGGTGTGAACCCAATAAATGCCAACAATAAGTACCATGCTCGAACAAAATATAAATGCATCTCATTCCTAATAACTGCTTTAAATATAGTATGTTTTATTTGGACAAAAAATGCACACCTTCTAGAATGAGAGTTACAAGGGAAACAGAAAAATGGGATCACAAGGAGAATAAATAAACCAAACCAATAAGAGGAGGTAAAAAATTTCATCATCCACAATCATTTCAATTCAAACCTAAATTACATATGCAGAGAAAAGCTTACCTGAACCCCAGCTACTTACAATCATCTCCAGGCTGTCCTAACTCATTGTTTTGCACAAATAGTATGTATTTCTTCTCACCCAGAGAGCACTTTTAAATTAGTTTTAGAATTCAATATTTGTTCCAACCAGTCACAAAATAATATTCAAGAAAAATTAAATTTGGTAAAATTTAAAACGCAAGTTAAATAGAATATTTGACAAATTATACTGTCCTTCGGCCTGAGTAAGTATGGTACAGAAAAGATCTCCAACAGACTATATGCAATGTATGAGTACAAATAATATAAATAAAAAAAGTAGAAAGTAAAATAAGAGTCATAGATAATTTCACATAGAAGAAATATTTTTGTCATACAAACTAGTTTTTAGTAGACAAATAGAACATGATATAACATACTGATAAAACTATTCATCTGATGTTTAATTAATAGAATCACAATGTGACTAATCAGAAACTACGTGTAGTAGCAAACCAAGAATAAAATATTCTATGGGAGCGTTTCTGATAATATTTCAAATGTCACTCACTTCGGTGGGTCACTTACATCAATAGTTTAAAATTTAACCAAGAAGTATTTACAAAATAACAACATTTAAAATATATTACATTTCTGGAAATACCAGGCGAGGAAACTTCTTTACATGATATGATGACTACATAAGAAAATCATCAATCAAATTATTGTACAAAAAACTAAACAAATTTTATAGGTTAAGACACATATTACAAATAAATCTTGCAGCACATTAAAAAACTATAATTGCAATCCAAGGGAATCTAAGACAACAACAAAATTCATGATCAACAACAATAAGCTTTTAAGAAATCAGTAGATCAGATTATTAAATTTATAGTATGTTCAAGTTAAATCAACATACGTACATTCTAATTCTCCGTACCAAAATGAAACACAATCTGTACTTACATACCACTTTCAAAAAGAGAGGAATGAAATAACTTTACAAAAATCTACTGAAACAACATCTATTATCAATATGACATTACTGAATAAATTATTCTACAATCAAAACTACGCTTTCCAACAGATAGTTCAATACAATAGAGTACATAATATTACATTAAATTCAACAAGGTTAGATTAAATTAATCCAATCCAATTTGAATTCAACAAGCCTCTTAATTAAAACAACTTCATATCAAAAGATCTCTAGAATAGAAATAAAGTTACTCTCATAAACAAGAATAAAATCAAGACATTTGTATCCAAAAAAAGGAAAGCTATTTCAAATCTGCAAGCCCTTTTTATTTAACTTAATTATGTGTATCAAGTTGCAAGACATTACACACATCCCAAATTTTTAACAGTGTTTAAATTGACTTCATAAATTTGTACAGCATAAAACTACGCAACTAATAAAACAGAACTGGAACTTAAAATCTGCGAGTGAGAATGAAGCCCGGAAGATTAAAAAATTGATATAATTTCAATCTCACAAGAAATCCAAGCTCATCCTCTGCATGGATCAGGGGGCCCCGACACCCTTCCACAGATCTTTCAACTTCCTCAAAGAGAAACATACTGTTGCAGGGGTGGCATGTATCATTATATAATGTTTAAACCAAAAAATAAGAGGAGAAGGAAGAAATGAAACACACATCGGAGAATGATTTAATTATTTAATTTTCATAAAATGAATGCTCATAAAAGCTATGGAAATGATTAGACTCAATGAATGTCCCAAAGAAAGAAAAAGTATATAGTAATTAGACCTATTTTTAATATGAGAACAAAAGGTAAATTTTATTTTAGATCCTCCCAGAAATTACCATAAGAAGACAAAATCGAAAGAACATAATCAATGTCTTAAAATAAAACAACTCAACAATATATCCTCTAAAATTTTCAGATCCTTCTGGAAAATAGCCATTGAGCATAGGCAAACCCCCTCAACTTAGAATTCATGATGAAATGTGGTAATGTACTCTGAAGAAATATATTACGCAAAGAAGAATTGTTGTAAAACACTTATTCTACTGTCTCTCAACTGAAATACACAAATTTCTTTCTAAAAGAAACAAAATGCACCCTTCCTCTACTAATGGCTACATAACCCACAATAACAGGTACACAGAAAAAGCAATTTTAATGAGAATTGAAGCATTGCTAACTTTGTGGCAATTGTGGAAAATTACTTTGGGAATAAAAGGGAAAATAAAACAGTATGTATTGAAAAAAAAAAAGAAAAAAAAAAGAAGACTAAACAATTGTATCTTTTGTTTTTTATAGACCAAAGTGATTACTAACAATTGTACACAAGTAGAGCTGCAAAGCAGATTTTTAAACATTTCGGATGAAATTTTTTGGCCAACATTATTCCACACTCCTTCATTAAATTTACTAATTGCAATGTTCACTTAATGTGAAAATTTGGAAACTACAATTTTTGGAAGAACAACTTCAAAACATTACTTTGGATTTCCAAGGGGAGCAATCTTATGACAAAAGCAACCTCAATATCATGTTAGACAAGAAACATACCATAATATTTACAACCAGAACAAAACAAGACAAAAAAAAAAACAACCCAAACTTGCCTCTCTCAATCGTTTTAACTACACCCGTATCTGGACGCTGGAACTTTCAGCTGGTTTTACTTCAATTCTAACAAATTATCCTTTAGTCTCTTGGTTATTTTAGAGACTACAAAAAGACGAGACAATATCTTACTTTACAGAGAGAGATATACAACATAAATGTATAAAAATACTTTAAATGAAGTATTTTACACTGAGAATGTCAATGACAGTACACTGAAGGTAATTACCTTCACAGTGCGGACAACTCTAAACATATTAACTTGCTCAAAGGTTAATTGCTAATAGTCAAAACAAATTTTCCTTTAATCTGATGTATCTAGCAACAATAGGATTGTGTTTCTGAGAACGTAGTATTTCAGACTCACTCTTTGAAATATTTTCATCAATAACAATATAGTAAGAGATGGGCATCTCCTACCTAGATGCAATGCACAACTTCGGGATGAAAGCAAGTACAAGTACAGTATGGAGAAATGGAGACAAATCCAAACCAACATTCAAATTATTACTTGTATTGTTATTACTACTATATTAGAATAATGAACACAGTGGTAGAAAAATATATAAAAATAGTAAATTTGTTTTCGGTCCCCTAGCATGTTGTTGTGAAAAAATCATCTAGCAGAAGTGAAAGCTATTTAAACATTAAGGACCTCACTTACCGAGAAAATTAACATAAAACAAACATTAGTAAACAAGGTCTTCAAACTACAAACTTGTTTAGAATGTCATTAATGTATCCTGATACATTACACCCCCTCCCACTCAAAGAAAAATCCCTCTTTCAATTTATGACAAAAAAGAAGCTAACTAATAAAAGGACACGTCAAACTTGTCACTAAAGCAATCCTTGATTTACTTTCATCAGACTTGTATTATCTGTAGAAATTAATTGTTGGTGCAATTTTTTGGAATAGAACTCAAGCTGTACTATCATAATTTAGTATTATTATTGCTATAATACTAGATCATTGTTTCAGTATCGATTAAAAAAGAACAAAAACATAACAGGAATGAGGCCCTTAAAATGGTGATTAGTTTGTACTTGATTGAAAGTATCAAATTCTTTGCTTCATGCATGGGTATCCTGTGGACCTCTACAACTACTTCACTACATTAGCATAATCTCTGGCATTTAACACTAAGTTTTCAACCGGGTATTTCAAGACTTTTTACTTCATCCTCTTTCAAAAGCCTATACTCGACATAAAATGTACATAGAACTGCAACAAGTTTTCCAGTTGCATTTTGCTGAAGACTTGTAAATGCAAGTGACATTATAAATATAAGATAATTCACTTTTTACATCTAAAACATAACTAATTAGCAACTGTTTTTTGTTTGTTTTTTACACACAATACAAAATGTACAATGTTACTACATTCTCCACTAGGATCTGTGGATTCATCAAGTAGTGAAGAAAAGCCTATGTTTGGGTAGAAGTACTCTTATCCATAGCATTCTGTTATACCATAAGGTGTTGTCTAATAAACATATTTTGTCTGCATTTAACACATTGAAAGCACACAGCATATGTTCTCTTGGACAATTCTCATGTACGAAAATGTTACTCAGAAAATGGTAAGCACAGTCAGAATGAACTACACCAAAACCCACAAACCATGTAATTCTTTTACGAAACAGAACTCCAATTGTTTGAAGCAAGTTGCAACAAAAATATAATACAACAAGTATTAGCAACTAATGAGCATGCTCAAAATACATAGAATGTACACTTCACAAAGAAGTGTTGTTTTTTCAGTCCTATCAAAGAAATAGGAGTCGGTAACATATTAGCCTACAAGAGCTTCCTACAATACAAACACGAAACATGGAATTTGTCACCAAAAAATCACAAAACTACACAATTTAAACTAACACCCAGAAAATACAGTATATGATAACCAGACACATCAACAGTGATACATCAAGCAAGAAAAGGTGGTGAAACTAAATGAAGGACACCAATCCAGAAAGAGAGAGAGCATTACTATACTAATGAAACAGAAACAGTGTGTTCTCGTTCCCAGTGCATTCACAGGTACCTCAATTCCTCAAAATTCAGAACTCTAAGAGAATAGGAGGAGCTACAACCTCTTCTATGAGCCTTAATCACTGTTCTTCAAGGTTACTTATTACAACATTATTCTAAAAATTAATTTAAAGACAAAAGAGATTTATATATTGGTTGTTACAATTTATTTTTAGCAGTGGTTCTCATAACAGCTACTAGTTTCTGTGAATACACAGAATATTTTAGTTCTGAGCAATTTGAAAACTGCTCAAAATAAAATTAATGAAAACAAAGGTTACTAAACAGATTTTTTAATTAGTAAATATGAAACAAAATTCCAAAGATTGAAATGGCCCTTAATGAGCTCATGTAATAACACAGCATCCAATTTCATGGTGTTCCACAGCTTAATTTCTTACTACCTTGCATGTCTGTACCTCCCCTTTTAAACTACGACAATACCCTTTCAAAGAGTGGTTTCAATAGAGCAGTGGCGTAACTAAGTTGGTGTTCAACTTGCATACTCCATTCTTGAGTCACTCCAAAACACATTTCTACATCATGGTGATTTGTAAACTTTTCAAAACATTTAAATACTTTTTTGGTTTTTATGTGTTTCATATGTGGAATAGAACAGAGTGAAATCAGTTTTTTTTAAATGCTTCAAAATAAAGTTACATCAAAAAACACATTATCAGTAAATTTCTTAGAATGGGTACATAATATGAATCATAAAATACACAACTGACAGAGGCAAGATAATTCTGTTTTTAAATAATTTTTACTCTTTTTTAGGCACTAAGCATCTTGAGAATGCAAGCTACTGATGTCGAGCTCCCTGCTGGGGGTATCTTGCATGTTACGCCATTGAACTAGAGAAATATTTTGTTTGCTGATACTGTTCTCTGCCCAGTATTCAATCTTCTCTATGCTAAACACTTCAAAATGTTAATATGGAAGATTTCATACTCATACATATTTGTAAAATCAAAAGATTTTGTAAAATCAGAATAAATTTACTGATGAAAACTTGAGAAATATTACACAAACTATCAGATAAATGATACATTACGGAATAGAAGTCTCTGTCAGATTCAACAGTTATTCCATGTGTACCAATTACAAAAAACTACAGCCAAATTTAATCGACGATTCAGTTAACTGTATTCCACTCAATACAGGTTTGCACAAAACTAAGGACCAAAGAATTTTTCAGCAACAGCATGAACTTTAATCCGCTTCTGTGGTTTGAGTCTTTAACATGATCCTGACGATTCAACTTGCTACTTCTAACAACAATTTAGCAAGGTTATTCATTAGTACTAAAACATGATAAAGTGATTTCAATGTGTTCAATTGTCCTCCACAACACTTCCCCCACCCCCAAGACCAGCTGGCCATCACGAGTCATACAGCTGCGGCCGCAGGTCAGGCTCTGGCAGAAGGTGATATCGGCCCACCTGGCGTTCTGCAGAATCCACTGCACAAGCATGGGGGAGAGAGAGAGAGAGAAAACACCATAAGAAAGTCTTTGAAACAAACATGATAAGATTTTTAATTATTTTTTAAATATTTTTTTTACAGGGTATGCATCCTTTTCTTCCTCAGGGCTGTGGAATCTGAGAAAACTCTACTGGAATTTCAACACAGAGGTGTTAATATAAGTGAAATCAATGTTATAAAACAAAAGAAAACCGGAGAAACAATGGAAGAACATACCATTACTCCAAAAGAAAAGATGTTAGTGATATTTATAAAACACGGTGTAAAAGAAAAAAGGAGGAAAATGAAACGCAATCATAGCACAAATGTAATAAGAGTCAAAGATCTCTACTGTCAGATGCACTAGGGTTGAAAGAAATTAAGAGATGTTGCATTGTGATTCCACAGCCCTGTATTATTTGAAAACAAATATTTGAAACAAGCTTTCAACTAAAAAATCATCAGTATCAACTCAACACTGGGTATAAGCATAGAAACATAATAAACAGAAAATTCATTAAGAAAAATAAATTAATTATGATACTTATTAGAAATATTTAAAAATCGAAGATTTATAATGCTTGGGTAAAAATAACGAAGGTCTCGAAAAACTCACTTACAAGGAAAGGATTCAAGATAGGAAGTGAAGTTTGTGTTGATCTTGTAGGGAATGTAGAATAGACTTATAGTGTCAGTATATATTACAATAACAGTGGGAACTATCCACCCAGTTCTGAACAAAATGATACAAAGTGTTATGCAGTAGGGTATATACAGATGAAATGATTTATGCTGTATTTTCATGTAAGAAGTTTATAATACCTTCACTAGAAAGATAACTAAAACATGAAATTGATTTCAACCTTCCAAAATAAAAGAAATAATTTGATAAAGAAAGGGAAAGACAAGAAAAGTTATATGAATACTAATAATGTAACATATAAAATAAAAAGCAAGATTGCAATGCTAGCTACGTAGGTCCAACGAAAGGAGAGTTAAAAGCTAGAATCCAAGAGCACAAACGAAATTTACTATCAGTTGAACAAGGCATAGTAACCTCACATTGTAATATTAGATGGATTGGGATAACACATTAAAATTAGACAGCAGTTAATTATTACAAATGTTGCATATTTGAAAAAATAATTATAAATGAGGATATTTTTCAAGAATTTTTTTATATGTTGTGAAAATCGTAGCAAAAATATATTTTTCATACTTCCATGATTATTCTGGTTCATGTTCATGGTGATGGTTCATAAAATATTTCAGGATTGATTTATTTAAATCATTATTCAAATGAGTTTTTATTTTGTTATTACCCTAAAAATTCTGAAAGGATTACTTGAAGTACAATATTTCATGGAAAATAAAATTTATCATAGTTTGAATAAGATGCACAAAATGTAATAATAATTATTATAACAACAACAACAAAAACCAAAGTAGAACAAAACTAACAGCACTGCTTGAGAATCAAACTCGATACATTTAGGAACATGGGACTGGCACAATACCACTGCCATATCTCATGTTCATAGCAGGCAACATCTAAAGTATATAACTTATAGCATATTTTTTTCTCAGTTCAGGGCGAATCATGGCACAATTATTTTAATGTACTGACACTATAGGGTTATACTACCACTCCACAAAAGGTGAACATGAACTCGCTTCCTTCCTTGTACCATCGCGTAATAAGAACCAAACAAGTTAATTTATCTGCTACCTCAAAAACAGAGAGATAATAAATTATAAAATGAAAATGCCAGGAGTAAATATAAAATATTCCCATACAAAAATCAAACATTCAAGAATCATTACATTCATTGCCGTAGTAAAACAAATATATTTAGAACAACAAAACAAAAAAAGATTTGGGTTGTTCATTTTCAGAACTAATATGAACATGTAGACAATAGCTGCTTATTTGTTACCCATTAGCAATGTTTTCGCCAAAATCAAAGATTCCTGAAAATAGTCACTCAAAAATCAATAAAATAATGATAAACCAAATAACTGTGTGAGCAGTAAGTTAGTATTCCAAAAGATCAAGTGCAGGAGATAAACATATTCTACCTTGAAATATTCTACTGTTTAATGCAGCACAAAATAATAGCAAAATACAAAAAAATGTATTATTTACTTCAATAAACATCATAACACTCTCAATCTTTGTGGTAACACTACATTAACAATCTCTAAGCACTCTTCAGTTATCCGTTTGATCATATTCTGATGATTTTAGAAGATTTTAGAGAGTCTAAATAAAATAATTATTAGTAGTGAAATACTAATCCAGCAAAAATACTAATGAGGGCAGTCCTCTTTGGTATGTTGAATGGGCTAGTGTGTTGGAGTGTGTGCAAAAGGGAAAGCTGAAGCACAGAAAGACTCCGAATAAATAAGCCTTCCTTGATGAACTGACATGCAAATATTCATTTCCTCAATTCGCATACCTCATAAGAATTTTTTTGGAGTTTCAGAAATGCCTCATAATTCTTTACCTATCATACCATTTAGTAGTTTAGTACACGTCACTCAGTCAATACAATTTCATCAGTCATTGTAATTTCTCATCCATGTCAATCAATATAAGAAAGTTTAACAGCACAAAGAAAATTGCTTGTATCTGTCTGGACTGTCTTGGATCAGTCAGATATCTAATATATCAGCCAGACTAAAATAACTTCCAGAACTTTTTTCATATAAATAATTTCCAGAACTTTTTTCATATAAATAATTTATTCTTGTATGTTTATATTGTTTCAATAATTGCCAATAAAAAACATTTCTTTTTTAACACACAAAAATATGTGTATTATTATGACTCGGTACAAGTCTGGTTGTATCCATGTCTATTTCAAATTTTTGTTTCAATTCTTTTCCAAAAAGGGTCTCTATGAACTGCTCACCTTTCCCACCACTTCTTAAAAAGATACTTAAAATTACAGTAGAATAATGAGAATACCATCTCTCTTACAATTCCAAATTTGGCAACACAAACCTCATGTGAAGTAGCAGAGGTAGTTGGCCAACCAATATTTATCTTAGTATCCACACACAACCATTCTCATTGGATCAATTAATTGGGAATCCATAGATTTTTCAAGTTTTAAAATTCCAATAATAGATAGGTACCAGAAAAATAGTGTATATTTTTTACAATATTAGCATCCACTGTTTTGAAAAAAGAAAAAAAAGGCATTTTATTTTTTGTTGCTCAAGGTCAAAAATTAAATTAACAATGCTTAAAGTTTTAAGTTTCAGAAAACAAATCAAATTAAATTAAACTGAATTATTAAGTTCATTTAAACTTACACAACCTGGCACGAAAAATGTACCTGACACTTTCATTACTTTTTTTTAAGAATACGAGATAGATAATAAGTTAAAAAGCAAAGGAAACATGTCCAAGAAAAAAGTAAAAGAAGAAGTAGTAGTAGTTTTAATTGCTTGTTCATCACCATATCTACATCAAGAATACATATCAACATTTACCAAATGACATACTACTATAAAAGGTAAGCATTTTATTGTATTTCTCTTCTCCATTTTTTTTGTCATGTCCATTGAGAAAAATTCTTTGCACTGCCCAAACTATGAATAAGGAAGTGAGTTAACTAGATATTTAGCATCCCAGTATCAATGCTTTAATTCATGCACTTAATGAAATATCCCATATAGCACTCATTGATGCTCATGTCATCATGCAAGCAGAAGTGTGTGCCCTACCACTGTCCATTGACTAAACCAAAATGCCTCTTCCCATACCACAGACTTATCAAATCACATATGCATATGTTAATCAATTTAAAGTGAAAAAAGATTATCAAGTGTGACTATAATTAAATGCCTCTGGGACAACTAATCTATATAAAGATTAGCTATTACAAGTAAAATAATTTTATTAGCAAATACAGTTACGTTTTTCATATTCATAGTCTGTTTTGCAAACCAAATAATTTTGCAGTTAATTTGCTTTTCCCTTAATTTTTGCAAAACAAATCTCTTTCTTCAGAACTCATGAATTTTTCTAGTCCCTAAAGATAAGTGTACCAAATTCGATAAAACCAGTGGATCTATCCTTAACTTAAAAGCTTGGATTAAAGAGCATTTAGTTAGGTTTGTTAACATGAAAATTGTACAGCAGGCCTAAAAATAAACTAGCAAAACAAATCTGAAACAAAAGAAGTTGACATGATAGAAGTGTGTTGACGAACTAATTAAAAAGAAAAAGAATACCAATTTTGGATGTGGATAATAAAATATACATTGGACAACATCCTCCTCCTCCTCCTCCTCCTCCTCGAGATCAAGAGGCAGAGGATATTCCTAGTGGTAGGGAATGTAAAAACATTATTGCGATGTTTCAAAAGGGTAGTTAAGTTGAATAAAATATAAGAAGATTCTGGTCATGAAAATAAAATGCCGTCACTGAATTAACAGCAACACAGGCAACCAACATCAAGCAGAAGTTATAGGAAATCTAATTTATTCTGATATTAATAAAATATGCAACCAACAATGGAACAAACTCTGCAAAAACACATGAAATGCCACAGTATATCATGAAAAATACTGTGAGTAGAAAAAATGTAACTACAAGAATTAAATCAACGCTTACAATGGCAAATGCATAGCTAATTAATTATCTACAATTTACTGAAATGGGTGTGACACAGTGATTAAGAAAAAAATATGTATTGAAATTACGGGATAGAATAAAATGGTGTAAAAAATAATTAATCTGGAAATAGTTGGCACTAATATACTATTTACTTTAAATTTGCAATAAGGATAAACAAAAATATCAACTAGTAGACCAACACATTACAGGTTGATTCACACAATTTGGACAAAAAATTGTGTGAATCACCAGTCCCCATCACTACTCTAGCATGAACTCACTCGGTTCAAACATATCTGCAACAATAAACATGTCTTCACAGAAGAAGTGTTAAAATTCTTCTGAATAACCTCTTCCAAAACTGATACATTGCCTCCTCTTCATGGAAATGTGTAAACCATTTTAAGTTCAAATACCATTAACAATATCCATTCAGAAACAACATTTCTGGTAAATTTTGGTCAGGTGAAATGCTAAGAGGCAAGAGAACAAGAATCAACTTTTAGTCAAGAATCATTCAGTACATCTATACAGTCTAATCTCAACAATTTGTGTCAAGTGCACCCACTTCTACCATTAGACAAAAAAACATGCTCATAAAACATGCTACCAATAAAAAACAAATTACTGTCTTTCTAAAACTACATTATGTGCTTAGCAATATCTGCATTTAGTAGTTTGTAAATTGGTTGAAGTGCTTCAAACTACAGGACATTCAAGTATTTAACCACAGAAGTGCCATGCCATGTCATTTTTAGCGGTTTCCATTATTTGGAATCATCTTTCCAATTATAATATTCCTCCTTTCCCAGTTTTATGTGAACTGATCCCCAAAACAGTGAAATCTCAGCATAAAAGACTAGTAATTAGTAGTACTAGTTTTCCATAAATATTTAAAATCCCCACAAAAATTCCTCATAATATACATGCTTTTATATTTCACTCATATGAACTCATTACCAGAGCCTACTATGCAGTGAAACATTACTTAATTTTTTCATTCATATTTTACCAACAAATGGCTGTAGATTTTAAACAATTTACATTTCATTACAGTTCTAGATTTAATTTGAGCATTTAGTCATGAAAGGGTGCTGGCTATCTTTTATCTGTGACCCATCCAACTCAGTGAGACTGCTGCACCATCTACACTAGACATAAAAACAAATAGTGTTCTCTGTATTCATTCCAAGTTCTGTCTATTGTCGGTCAAAATGACCATGCGCAACCCCTCACGTTACACCGGGCATATGAAACCTCACATATTAAGTAATTGCTTTTCCACAAATTAATATATTTTAATTATACTTATTTTCCTGCATAGGAAATGATTTTTCATAACGCTTTAATTTTTCATAACACTTTTATTGAACAAGAAAATTCATGCAGCACTCATGTGATACAGAAAGATTGAAAGAAATTAAAAGCAGTATACTTGATCCTCGAATATGCTTCATGAAGTTTCAAAAATAAATCAAAATAAGAAAATATTTAGTTATTTTATTTTTCCACAATGTTCTTGGGGGATAGTACAATTTCCTATGGCCAATGTTCCATTAGGATTTTTGGTTTATAAAGAAGATAAAGATAAGAGCACATGCCTGATTCATAAGAGAGACTAATGCATTTTAGATGCCAACAAGTATTGAAGACGTGATGAAATGATTGATTCCTTTTGGGGTGGCCGTGGTTGAGGAGGAGAAGATGGGTAGGCTTTGACAATTGTGTCCAGAAGAAGATTCTCCAGTATTTGCTTTGTTTATTTTGATGGTTTGAGGGTTAAGAGGAATCAGGCCACATCTAACTGGCACAACTAAACACACGATGACCCAGAACATTAGATATAACTAATTCTTGATTAGTGTAAATGGCACATTTAGAAAGGTGATTTCCAATATTTGGACATGAAAATGCATATTTATAGCTTTTAGGGTCTTTTGAACACCAATTTCATGTTAAAAAATAGTTTTGAATTTTGTCAAGTCATTTTAACTGTCCATTAAAAAGAGACATTTCTCAACGAAAACATTAGCAAAGCATTTAGGAAAAAGACAGCATGATTGCAAAAGCACATAGTGACTCAAAAATACATAGCCTCCACCATCACTGTTTTTGGCAGACCCTTGAGTAGTTAATTGCGTATTCCTTAGAGATAAGCGTACCCCAGACTGGAAACAGCTGTTCTACCATATTGATAAAGATACTCTCTTTAAATGATAATTTATTTTCAGTTGTAATAAGAACTTTATGCTGAAAAAAGTAATTCTATGCTAGTAAAATATAACAAAAAATGTAAGTTCTCCATTTCATCTGCAAGTTAATAATCAATAAATACTTATGTTTGACCAAATTAAGCAGACCACAATTTATTATAAACACATGCCACAAGTAGATATGAAACTTTAAAAACACACGCAACAAGTCAACATATTAGAACATTAAAACATTGTACATTTGTGTTCATATTCTATCATGTTTTAATATGTTGACTTGTCACATGTTTTTAAAGTTTCATATCTACTTGTGACATGTGTTTGTAATACATTATGGTCTGCTGAATTTGGTCGAAGATAAGTATTTATTGATAACAAAAAAATATTCAATATATTTTTTTAGGGCTCTAATGACCTAGATGTTGGCAAGCCCTAAAAACCAAATAAAATTTAAAAAATTTTAAATTCACTTTCACGTAACCGCTACTCCAAGCTTGTTCAATGTCTATCATCCTCCAAATTTCAATACATTGTAGTTAACTTTCAAAGTAATTTTGTACATAGTATATAGAAGTTTCTCATATACATAGTATATAGAAAGTATTGTAATCGTGAAAACATTCAAAAATGAGCAAAGTAATTTTTTTCTTTTTTAATTCATTTATTGCTACCATATTTACCTGAATATAGTCCCCCCTTACTTTCTTAGAAGAAAAAAAGAAGTTGAGTAAAATCAACTTTCTGGAGTCTTTCTGAAGGGAAACGCACAATCAAAATTCCATACGAAATGGTTGGCTCTGGTAAGTATAATCACAAGGGCTTTAAAATGACAAGCTGACTGGTGCAGTTCCAACTTATTTATCCTCCTGAAATTGCCAGATCCACACGGACTTCAAATTCTCATTCCGCTGCTTTACCTCTGTGTCCGAGTATTATGGAGCATTTTATAAAGTCGCAGTTCAATGTTGGTGTCGAAGCATCTTCGATCGCCCAACTTTCGTTGTGTCGAAGAAGATCCCCGTCTCTCGAAAAAATCAGGTGTCACGGCAGTCGGTCATTCATCATCGATCGATGTTATGTATACGGCTTGTG
Organism: Laupala kohalensis; assembly: GCA_002313205.1. Lineage (NCBI taxonomy): Eukaryota > Metazoa > Arthropoda > Insecta > Orthoptera > Trigonidiidae > Laupala > Laupala kohalensis. Next base: position 155,775 of record NNCF01127891.1, read on the forward strand.
TTCTCTTAACCCGTTATTACCCACGAAACTTTGAATTAGCAGTTTCCTCGTCTTAAACTCCCAATATAGTCCCTCCCCCAGGAGTTTTGGGCAACTTTTTCGAGAAAAAAATAAAATAAAAAAAGGACTACCATATTCGGGTAAATACGGTGAACCGATTATTTTCTCAACGAGAACAGTACTTTAGAGTTCGGTGGCCTCTGATACTAAAGAACAATACCTTTATTTTTAGAGAAAAAAGATTTTCTTCATTAATCCCATCGTAACGTCTTGACAACAATGGAAATCAAGGGTAATACCATATTTACTAGAGTATTTATTGAGGAAGAAGAAATTGGTTTAAAGAATAGGGATGCGTAAATTATGCAAAGAAAAATAATTAAATCTTGCTTTAATATCCGGTAATATCTGTGTATGTATTTGCAGCGGAAGAATGAAATTCCTGTTGCCGTCTGGGGTGAACAGGTCTTTCCCAGAAATTATCTGTAAAAGCTCCGACATCAAAGACTCGTGGTGCGTTCTATTGTGTATGCACCCATTAACATGTAATGCAACATCGGAACAGCCAATGCCTGTCACGTGGCAGGGCCACAGACGATGACACACAACAGGCTGTAGGGAACAAGGTGTAGGAAACTTCTGTAGTGAAGATTGGCCTCCATAAATTATGAAAACCTTTAAAAATTCCATAAAATAGTCTTGAAAATCAGGGAGCATAATTATGCGAGTAAATACCTGCCTTCAAGCAAATTATTCAGTAGGACCACAACAAACAAAATTATGGACACAGAAATTGCTTCAGAGGGTCTAGTACATGCAGGTAACATCAGTCCAAGCAGAAGCTCGGGTACAGTCCATAAAGTCTAAAGATACCTAAGACGTTTTTTAAGATTATAAAAAATTTAATCATCAATGTTCCCAGAACCAGACAAGTAAGTTTCATCAAATATTAATGAGTAAATACAAAATTACAGATTTGCATTCAATAAGAATGTCCCATAAAAAAGATACAAGAGACTTGGTTATCATTTTATTTATATTTTTCCAGAATCTCTCTCATAGAATGTTTCTTCCACATTTTCTACTTTATGAGTACTGTAGAAGGAAAGGATTTTATCAATAAAAACAAACACATGCTACTTTGAAATGTTGGTATTTTTTTATACATGCAGGGCATATAAATGAAGATAAATAAAACCAGAGATACCAAATTTCACCTGCATGCATCAAATTAACACCACAAAATCAAATGTGAAAGTTCATACCAATGATGGGTAGGAAGATTTAAATTAAAGTTGTGATAAACATTGCTGAAAATAATTGATTTCTATAAGATTCTATGACATTTCATAGATAAAACACACATTCCCTAAAAAATAGTCTCCAACATACTCCTAGCTTATACAAAAACACAGCAGCACACATACAGACAACAAAGCATAAATGCATAACAGCTAAAGCAATATACACAGTGTAATAAACACACTTCTTGAACATGTACTTCACTTAAAAAGGAGAGCGCTATCTAAAATACACAAATATTTATAATTAGTCCTCAGATGATAAAACAATTTCAAAACCAAAACGTGAATTCAGTCATGGCAAAATTTTTATCACTAACAAAAACTTTTTTTTACTGAAAACTGCAGTCCAAATCGACTTACTAAGACTGCAAAATTTGTCAAAATATATACCAAGGTAAACATGAATTCTTTTGTGTTTGAACAATTATTTCACAATAATAAAATTAATTCATTCTGATTTTCTTCATAAAAAATGAAGAATGATTGAGTTGACATCAAAAAACAAAACTTTTTGGCACCACTATCAACTGTTTGCCAACCCATCAAGCAACTAAATTGGTATTAAACAGAAAGAGACAACATATTTTTCATCATTTTATTTAAGATAGTATATCAATATATACTACATCCATATTTAGATGACATTATGTAACCACTTCCTGAGTACATAGCTATTTCCTGCAGCATTAATAAATCTTATCTTCTGAGCTTCTTATCAACAACTAACACAACTGTCTGCATGAAGAATGTGAAGTTTTGGAGTTCTATATGAATTACTTTGCAAAGGGTCTCCTGGATGAGACCATGAACACTAGCAATTCGTGAATTTTACTAATAAGCTAAACAATTGTGCATTAAACAAAGAATATGCTTCATTACTTCTAAGAATTCAAGAGAAAAATTTCATTTATCATCTCATTCATGGAATGAAGTTAGACAATCAATAGAGTTAAGTAAATAATTCAAGAAAATACTCTGAATGAAAGATGTTTTGAGAAATATTTATTGATAAAATTGTCCACGGACTCCCAAGAATTCAGAGTTTAATACCATGGAGAGACTTTGAACAAGGTCATTTATATACCATAATAAATCCTACATTAATTCAAACACAATATGATTTATTAATTTTTACCAGCGAGTCAAAACAATTCAGGTTCTTTCAACATTAACCTCAAGATTGATACTAATGTAATTCATAATCTAATTCATCTAATGAAGAAAATATAATGTAAAAGAAATTACCTCAATATTTTTACATATTTTCACCATGACAGCAATAATGGTGTTTATATTTTTGTCTTTCATCGGCCATAAACCACTTGTAACTCTAAAAAATTAATAGATAAACTCTTCCCAATTTGATGTATCCAAGTTGTTTCATTCCCCAAGCTTTACATTAAACAAATAAATTAAGAAAGGAATACAAACTGATCCTTCAAAGTAAAATATTAGTATTAACTATTTCCATCCGTGCATAAGACGTGTTTGGTGTGTGTGAGTGAGTGTCTAAATACAGGAATGTGTAAAGCCAAGCAATAGTGGAAAAAGAATTTCCAGGTGAATTCTAACATCACATTTAGAACCAAACTCGTGAAAGTAGCTGAAATAGAAAAGAGTGAGAAGAGAATTGCCCGTAAAATACTCTTGGAGAACATTGTTTAACAGGTCTCAGTCACAATGAAGCCACAGAATAAGTACAGATTGAGCCAACACTCCAGGGCTCTACTCAGTAAAGGCAGTTAATGTGTTTCCCAAAGAACTTGTCAGTAAGGCACCAAAACACTTTTTCCTGGATCTCAATAGAGAAGTAGATTTCAACAACAGGGTGATTTTTAACTCACATCTTTAGAAGTACCAACTTGTGGAGGAGTATTTGCATTGTCAAAGGCCAGGTGAAAATTTGACCGCAGGTGAACTATCCACTGAACCTCCCACCTCGACTCCTCAAGTCCGTACACTCCTCAGCCCGCCTGTGGTCATTTTATCTCCCAGGTTTACCGGAACAGGCACTGTGGAAGTTGTGTACTGGCTTGGGGAGTCGAGGTGGGTGGAGCAGTGGATAGCACACCTGCGGCCAGAGCAGAACATCCCGGGTTCAAGTCCCAATCCATAGCAATTTTCACCTGGCCGTTGACGATGCCACAAGGTTGCTTCGAAGTGGTCAGACACACACAATGAAAATCTAGTAAGATTTTGCTCCCGATTATACAAGTAAAAGATAAGAAAAAGTTCAACCATTTTCAGAGAATAATCCAATCCACATTGTAATGTCACACAGCCTAGTATAAAAGTTTCATAAATTGAGACTAACATGTAACAAAGGGATAAAGAGTCAGTCATATAACCTATCTATATTAGGATGATATTTGGAACAGATTGGAGGTAAATAACTGTACCTCAAGACACCACCCCAGGTCATACACAAGTCAAGGCTTTTTGAAATTAACTCTGCATATCATAATTAGATAGAACAAGAAGTAATAAGATAACCAAATGTTAAGATGGATACTCAACATTAAATCAGTTCTGTATATTTGTACAACGTAACTTAAATTAACGATTACAGGGTTCAGTAAGAAGGTGTTAAGTAAGGTATCATTTTGAGGTAAATGGATTTTAGAAGTTTGAGCTGTCTTTTCTTTCAATACGTTAAATGAGAAATTACCACAATGTAATATTTTTAAAAAGTCTGCAAGAAAACAGTCTTTCAACTCTTTTTTTGAGATTATTCAAGTGCTAAATGGTCTCATGTTTTGTAAAAATAAGTGCTGTGGCAAAACTGAAAAAGTAAAGAATTTCAACAATTTTTAACAAAGGGTCAAAAACCATTCAGAAATCAGTGTTCCAAAGAGAAAACTTTCCTCCATGAAAGCTAAAGAGGCAGGGGGCAGCAGCTATGATTGGAGTTTGAGAAGAGAACGAGCTCAGTCAAACTTCAGCAGATGAAAACGAGGTTAGTGAATGTAGGTCATTTATGCAACACAATTCAACCAATAAAAATAATTAATCACAGAAAACATGTTTCTTCTCCATTTCATTATTTCTATTTTGTTTCTTAAAATAAGGACTATATTTAGACAAATACAATAAGAGACTCAAAGTGTCTCAGTCAAAAATTGGTTTTGAATGCTAAATTTGGGTTGTAGATTAATTTATAGTAGCATGCTTTGGTGTTATTGATAAGGTCACTTCACAACTGCTTGTGATAACTCCAGGTCTCACAAGGGACCTTTCAACAAGTGCAGGTCGAAAGTGGACCCTATTTTTTTGTACTGAAACATGTTGGCTATTAATATGCCCTGTCAAAATATTAGCGATGATGACACACTGGAAGGCACAAAAAAAATAGGAAAAAATAATTCTTTTTGCACAGAGAAGAGCAATTTTTGTGGGTCTTGTACAACCCTGAACTACCAAGCCGTGACAGCCAAATCACGTGGCTGGGCTTTCATTCGTCCGATTTCTTCATTCAAGGAAGAAAAGCAAATGCTGTTACCCGCGCATTTAAGAAACGGAGGAACTGATTCAGATGAGTCAAAAAGTAAAACTCAGCAAGTTGAGCTAACTACGTTATTAATGTTCAAATTTCTTTTCTCTCTATTTATAGAAGAATTAAAGTAAAATGTTAGATCTGTAATTGTATGTAATTTTATTTAATTTAATTTTTTTTGTATGTATCACAATTTATTTCAAAAAATTACAATAAAAAATTAAATACAAAATTACAATTAAGATCTCATAAACATATAAAAGATGCTACAGATGTTCGTGTTTTCTTTTATTTACACATTTCATATCAGTTAAGGATACTGACGTGATATCTCGGCACGCAATGCAGCTTGTGGCAGCAGTTGGTGACCTTCTATTACAGCAACAGTTTCAGCCAGTAGAGGACAGGGTTGTCTTTCCCCACGATTGTCCAAAATATAAGAGGAAAGAAGACGTCAAAGATTGGCAAACTTCTTGATTTTTTTCAGTGCCTTCCAGCGTGCCATCATCGCTAATATTTTGACAGGACATAAATAGTCAATATGTTTCAGTACAAAAAAAAAAAACAGGAGCACTTTTGACCTGCGCTTGTTGAAAGGTCCCTTGTCAGTATAAGACTGTAAAGATAAACTTTTGAAGACTTTTTGGTAAAATATTCTTTGGGAGAGATGTAGAAGTCCTGGCTTGATATAATATCATTTTTCATTTGTATCAATGTTACTATTTTTTGCGATATACATTCTATTTTTGAATAATTGACAAAGTTTCTGTACTGGATAAAAGAATTTTGATTCTTCACAAAGAGATGGTACCATAAGAAGAAAAGATAATGATACAAAAGGTGGTGCACAGATAAAAGAAAACATTGTTAGAAACAATGCAAGAGAAATGAAATCTACCCATTTATTGGTTCCACAAGTCAAGACGTTGATCATTTATTTTCTAATGATAAACCGCTCAATGAATGAAATCTGTTAAACACTGTCCGCACCACACCAAACAGAATTCAATTAAATATAACAAACTCCCACACAAGTGAGCACAATAACACACTGTTGGTTTGCGTTAATAGCATGAGGATGCTGCAGTAAAAGTTGAGGTACCTATAGTATTATTGTGAAGAGATGAGATTTAATTTGTAAAATATTTCATTATGTTCACTAAGAGAGGGAGGCACTTAGTGCTACCACACAGTACAGTATCTTCAAATTTGCATCCTTGACTAGTAACGCTCTCATCAGTCATATTGTGTACTCATATCTGATAATTTTTATATACATCAAGAAACCACAAACACGATAGATGAAGTACAATGCATATTCACTCACCAGATTCCCAACCGTCCTCTTCATCCTCCTCGTCCTCCGCTGTTGAGTCAGAGTCGGTGGAGTCAGCTTCCGATGATTCACTAGGTGTTTCCCGAAAGCCAGGAGGCGGCTGAGACTGCTTCGCACCCGGAGACAACCAAGCTGGGTCCATTGGTAACCCTTCGTCCAGACCCATAGGTACACGTACCATAAACAAACTAACCTGTGACAGAAGTAACGCGCGAATAAACAATTAAATCGTAGATAAATAATGCTAATTAATAATTAATTTATTAGCCAGAAAAAAATTACATTTTAGAAATGTTTAAAAGGTTTATAATGTGCAAATACCTACAAAGGTAATCACAAATTACCTATCTGCGGGACTGGCACATACAAAATACAAAAAAATCAACACTTAATCTATATTTTAAAAAAAAGGTCACATAAAATATAATACATAATTATATGTATTATTGATTGTTATCAAAAAAATTAAATTGGTGTTGACATTTCATAATATTTGTCACTTCTTTATGCCAAAATTAAAGCTGGAGTAGTTCAGATTTTGAAATCAAATTTACGTCTACAAGCAAATCAATATTTTCATGCTTCCAAATTTTTAGTTTGTTTTAAATCAATGACTTTGAGGTTGATAGGCTTTAAGGTTATTCTCCAGCTTACTGAATTTCTTAAATGCAACTACTTTTGAGCTTGTAAATATGAATTACTAATTTTTACCTTAAAGAATTCTGTTCAAAATAAGTCTCAATATATTTACACCCAATAACTTAATCTAAAACTAGTATATATTAAATGTATGTATTAACTGATTAAACTAGACAATTTTATCTTTTTTTATTTTTTTGCCAAAAAAGAGCTAATACACTTGAATTTTAGAGTAGCTTACATGAAATAGTTACAATTCATTAATGACTGCTCCTACTGCATATTCTAGGAATACTTTTAGCTTGTCCAATATATTGCAGAACTTTCAATTGAATTTTCAAATTAAAACCAAATCAACAAAGCAATTCGTGAGTGATAAATTTACAATAAAGATTGGTCACAAAATAAACAGCTGATGGTAAATAGGGAATACTTGAGAAACTAAAACACATGTTCAAAAAGACATTTTAACTTACTTGTTCTAAAATATTCAAGTTGAAGTGAATTTCTACAGTTTTAAACATTTAATATAGCAAATTAGCTTCATCCCAAAAAGGTTAAAAGTTAAGGTTTTGCTATATATTTGAAAACATCTCATTATTTATCATGACAAAATTACTTGAAAAAAAGATTTTCAGGAAGGGATATCAAAGAAATAAATCATACAATATAAAATAATGAAAACCACAAACCTTGAAGTCGGAACTATACAATTTGTTTTGCTTATCTTTATGAGCATCGTCAAGACCCCACTTGTCTAACCTCAAGACCAGCATTTTGGAGTCACCATGTAGGGAAACTAAAGATCCAGTTCTGGAAAAAAAGATATACAGGTTAATTTTGAACAGGGAGTCTCCCTCAAGGGCAATCATTCATAAATTGAACTGCATTTCGATATTAAAATAAATCAACGCTCTCCATAAACTTAGCCAAAAAGTATGTAAAGGGTGTAGCAGGACAAGATGGTAAAAAGTCCCTTTACACTGATTTTCTTAAGATATGACTCATTCGATTTGTCATCAAAAGTTATTCTTCTGACAAAATTTTTGACTAAAAACAAAACACCCCCTCCACTGCTAGGGCAAAAATGTTTCATTTTTTCCCCTAATTTCTCAAAATCATAGCTCCATTTAAAGTTAAAAGAATTGTGGTTATGGAAAAAACATAAATTTGTGCTCCTTATACCAAAATCATAAAAAGTTTGGAGTAATATTCTTTTTTTATAGCATTTTAAATTTTTTAATAGTTTTTTTATATTTTCTAGGATTTTCAATTTATAATTTGATAATTTTTAAATAAAAAAAATGTTACTAAAAAAATTAAATGGAGCTGAGATTTTGAGAAATTACAAAAAATATCAATTTTTGCCCGAGGGATGTGTTTTTTAGTAAAAAATTTTGTCATAAAAATTACTTTTGATACATAGTAAATTTATTGTCAAAAAACAGTACAAACTGCGTATGACCACGTGGAGGACAATAAACTAATTTGCTCTCCGGAAGCAAGCAAGGGACCATCCCATCAATTCCGATCAAAGGCCCTAAGGCAGAGGCGGATTCAATTTTTTTTTGCATAAGTTCCTAGGTAAGATAAAAAGTTAGCTGCGAATTATAATACATATATAATGTCAATATGTTTGTAATGTAACACAAAAGATTTATTTTACATGTACAAATTATTATCGAACTATAATTTGTATAACTATAATTAACCTGAGTATAGCGTTTAAAAATCATAAGAATTGAAAAAACACTAAATTCACGATTTATTGTTACAATAAACACGCCCCTAGACAAAGCCTAAAGAACCTGTATAAGAAATCCGCCTCTACCCAAAGGAAAAACGGAGAAAAATCCGGGCCAGGATGGGGCTACAGAATTAATGTAACAACCGTGCCAAAGTTGAGTACACATAAAACTAAATTAATATGAGCCATATGGCAACACAATCATGCAAGAAAATAGTTTTTGAAATTGTTATAAGTTATTTAAAAAGTGCTACAGCAATGGCGTGATAAATTACAAAACAGATTTAACTTTTATTAAAATCAATCAATTCTTTTACAGTGTAGAAGCGCTGGTGCAGGAGGTAGTTTTTAACCGCGGATTTGAAGATATTCAATTTCATAATGTCTTTTATATTCTTGGGCAGGGAATTATATAGAACGATTCCCGAATGATAAGGTCCTTTTTGGCAAAGAGTGGTTGACACTCTAGGGCGATGAATATTATTNCGATGAACATACGATTACAAATTGATTGAGTAATATTTATTTTAAAACATCTGTGTAAAGGGACTTTTTACCACCTTGTCCTGCTAGACCCTTTAGAACTCTGCCGATGTGCTTTGGGCAACATAATTTATCAGCAACCAAAACCTCAAATAACCTGAAAAGTCTATTGTGACAATAATAATGTTAATGAACTAACCTTGGATGGCGCGAAACTAATTGCGGTAGGCGTGATTGCTCATCGTAACTCATCGCCCTACTTGACCTATCTGGTGTTGGGATATCTGTATCTTCATTTCCATTCGCTGCTGCGGCTGCTGCATCAGGTACTGATACCTCTTCTCTCACAAAGAATGTATTGAACCAGAAGTGGAACATTTTCTCCTGAATAAATAAAAAGACAGAAAATAAAAAAGATTGTCACCAAGCTCGAGTGCAAATTTTATGAAATTGTGGCAACACCTGTTCAAAAAGAGCTTACAATTTCATTAGGTAACCATGAATAAACAAACAAATAAGACATCATTGCAACTCACTCTCTTGTACTATAAATAAACAAGAAAAATTGATCCATAGAAAAATAGACATGTATACGCTATACAGATATTAGAAGCAAGAGGGGAACCAAAATGTAAACTCCTCCCCCCTTCTGCCTGCCACAACAGAAACACATTGTACATTTAACGTGACGTCACTCTATTTTACTTTCCAGCAAAGACCAGTCAAACAATAAATGTTTGAGGCAGTTATTACAGGCTGAAAGAGAGAAAAAAAAGTTTCACAGGATAGACCAGTTAATCTGAGGACTGCTTGATCCAAGGTTGGTTAAGAAGGGTTCCACTGTATTGTAGTCCACTCATATTTTAAACAACCTTTCAATCATGAAGTGCATTCTTCATTACTAACAATCAGCTCTCAATTGCAAGGATTCTGTAACTAAGTAATGTCTCACTGATGAGTCTTCGGATTCATTTAGTTCATTATATTTGATGCAATGGGATAAACACTACCCTACGACAAAGAGAGCAAGAAGTGTGATTCTGAGTTGAAAAGGATTCAAATGCACACTGCAGAGGAATAGAGGAGAATATAAAGTGTTATAGAATCACCCAATATTTGACAGAATTTGCTTTATGCACAGACTCCAGTTGGCAACATCCATAATGACAAATGATCAATACAAAATAAAATATAGAGATAACTTCAAGGAGCAATACGTCTTATCTAAATAACTAACATAGTAATGAACTATTTATCAGTATTATATACAACTACACGGAAATGAAAGAAATTGAATCAAAATTTGCTAATAGAGTTCATAATCTAGTAATCAACAACTAGACATGGTTAGGGAAACACTGAAAAAAGAACATAGGCTCAAAAACATAGTGGCATAAAAAACCTTCACCCACATACAATTGTTAAAGAACTTATGTGAAGCATAATCCTCTAAATGCATTTAGAACCATAAATCTCATCCTAGATTCAATTACCCATCTCAACCCTAGTCCTTCCCGCCAACCATAAAAATATTAAGTAAATGTTACCTTTGTATATGTTAATAGATTTAACATTTCCCAAATTTTCTTTTTATCATTCAAATAACTTAACTTATGATGCAGGCTAAGTTGGGAAATGTACTTTCAATGTACTGAGAGTTACTGTATTTACCTGAAGATAGTCCCACTTTTTTTTTCTTTGGAAAAATCGCCAAAAAATCCACAGGGGAGGGGGAACTATATTTAGAGTTTAGAATGGGAAAATTGCTCATTCAAAGTTTCATGGGTAAAAAATGACGTGGGTAGCAAACAAGCCATATATGTGACAACTATGAGAAAAATGCAAAGCTAATAAAAGTAAATTCTATTCAGAAAAAACAATCATGATGGACAATCATCATTTTGATTATGGATTGATGATGGTAGCATTTAATGCTCATTCAAAATTAAAACTGAAATGGTCCACTTCATACAGGAATGACCAATCGCCGGTACCATGACACATGATTCTTTCAAGAAATGAGGATCATCTTTGACACAACATAAGTAGGGCTATCTAAGAAACTTCAAGGTGAACTTTGAACTGAGAGTTCTAAATTATGCATAGGAACATGGAAATAACTCAACAGTGCAAGAATTCGAATTAGAGCTAAAGTCCGTGGGAATCTGGCAATGTTAAGAGGAGAAAATGAACTGCACTTTTTATTATAAGATCCTTATGAATGAAAATTCTGTGATTATACTTGCCAGCTATTTCACAAGGAATTTTGAATGAGCATTTCCTTTCAGAAAGACTTTGATTTTATTAAATTTAATTTTTTTTCTAAGTTTTGTCTCCTAAAATAAGTCTCCTATTATAAAATATTGGAGGGGGGTGGAGGCTATATTCAGGTAAATACAGTAATAAGGTATTATAAGTGAGCCATTAACATGAGCAAAACAATTAAGAAATTCCTCCTTACCTTCCTCTTCATTTTCGGCTTGCAGAAAAATTCTATTTTTACATCTCCCTGCAAGGTCAGGTACTGGTTGAAGGGAATTCGAAGGGATGATGCTCCCTTCTCTGGCACATCGACAGAGGAATTGTACACTTTATTACTACACTCTGAGATCACGAGTTGAAATCCTGGAAACAAAAGACAACACTTGCACGTTTTATTAGTTCCCCAACTGTAGAAGGCAAAACACATTCAAGGTGTCAACTAAACACCCAAATCTAAATATTATACATATCACTTATTAGAACAACATTGATGTAAGAATTTGCTATCTGGACTCCATATTACATCAAGTTTATTAACAGGTTAGAAAGAAGTGTCCACATAATTATTAATTTTTTTTAATAATTTGACTAATTAGTCCTTGTAATTCAGAAAGAAATGAAAAAGCAAGCAAGCAACCAAATACATTACATAGATAGATAAATGAATAAATTCTGTCTTCCTGTCAAGATTTGCTACCTAAATCCAAGGTAACATACTGAACATACACTTTGGTCATCGCATGGTTCAGAATCTGACATTGCTCTTCTCAGATAATTAAACGTTCCACGAGAAATGATTTCAAAAGATGTTTAATTCCTGCAGCAGTTGTGTTTTGGCTGCCTTATGTCAAAGAAACTGCAATTATTTGATTTCAGATCAAGATAGAGGTCTTCAAGAAGGTAATATTGTAGTAGCACCAATTTTTGTAGTATGGAAAACTTACTCATGTTTGTGTATTTGCTGTTTTGTAGTTTAATAAATATAGCAGTAATAAATTCCTGGATTACTCCCCCAAATTCCAAACTTTTCCTAACTGGTAGCTACACTGACAAGCCACTGAGATTCTAAATTATTACAAATTGAAGTGAAAGAGTGAACTGAGAGGCAGCATTCTTGCATAAAAAATTAAGGTGCAAGAATAACTTATTCAACCTATCTAGTAACCCACCATTGGCTACGTACTCTCACAGACCGCAGGGACAACTATAGTCGGTTATTAGGCCAACAATGCTTATTCTTCGTGGAGCTGGGTAACACAATCTTATGATGTGATATTTAATCATTTGATGTTTAAAGATATATAATAACATAATAATTTTTATGTTCTTTATATCTTGCAGACATGTTTCAGTTGGTTAAAGTAAGTAATGCAGAAATGCAAAAATGTAGAAAACCCAGTAGAAGGTTTACAATCCAGATTTGTCTTTGATTTGATTAATAATAATTAATTTTTATTTTATATCTTATATATTTATAGTGTGATTACAGTTATTTTTCAGTTTTTACACATGTTGTCTTAAGTCATATTCAATGAATTCAATGGTATTTTACCAGAAAGGTATCATCTCTATGGAGGGACTCAACTAGTTCTCAAACAGATTTTTGGAGGTTCTGGGAATCTAGCTTCAATGCGTATCTCCCCAGAAAAAGGCCGGTGGTGAAGAGCAATTGCCACACCTGACATTTACTTTGTGATGAAACGTTGTCGACACCAGCGTCGAAACATTGTGTTCTTAAAAGCACAAAATTAATGGTATTCGTCTGTCAAAAGATTGCAAGTCTAAAATTATTTATTTATCTAAAGCGATAGGAGTGAGCGAAGGTTCAGAGACGGGTACTACTAAGCGATGAAAATCTATTTTCTTAAATGTCTGAAAAGCATGCTCACGTTCAACACCAAGGTTAAGGAATGTATGAGCACATATTGCCTTGTTCATATCACAAGGAAGCCAGAAAGCAAAACGGTGCAGAAATACATGTCATTCAAGCAAACTGGATGAGGCATCCATAAACGGAAACCAATAAATTAATATGCACTATAAAAATATTACTTCCAAGTGGTTGCGGTGTCTTTCCAATGCAGCATTGAATTTTCAATTAGATCTAAACCCTTGTCATACACAGAAAAAGATCAGAAAAAAAATACATGTCATATCTACTAAACAGTTTTTCTACTATGTCTCAAATTTGAAAATAATTCATATTAGAAAAGGCGAATTTGCAAAAAATGGCCTTATCTACCACAGCACAGTCCAACTGGCAGCTGGTGGTTTTACAGACTGTGAGATATAGTAAATTTTTCATCAAACATAGGGCAGCATCACTTTGTGTTATAAATCTATGCTGTCAGAATAAATATTTGACATACAATGTTCAGCCAGATTAAATAGATTACTCAGAATTATATCACACAATTCAATATGAAAACATTTTATAATAATTCTAAATATTTAAAATACTTTTAAAAAATGAAGGAATATATTATTCAATTTTTCCAGCATATGATATAAAATATTTGATGAGTATAAAAATATCACATTATAAATAAATAAATAAATATGACACATTAGTTTTATTCATTGGGCAACATTTTGCTAAATCCCATCTGGTCCCGTCCGATTGATTAAAAGTGTATAGAAAATGGTCCAAGGGTCCTTTGTTGGACAGCACTGATCTAAATTATGCTCACTTGTGGCAAGGAAACTGAATGGATTTAAATCTGATGGAGAATCTACAGAGTTTAATGGGCTAAAAATTATCCCATCATCCTAAATGGAAACGAGAACCTCAATCTATGTTAAAAAGACATTAATCAATGGAATATTACATGGATTCAGGTTGAACAGTACAGCTGTAAAAATCTTTTGTTGACTCCAAATTTTTTATTTCTTTCTTCTTTTCCAACAAATATAATTAGTGTTTTGAAAAACTGTAACAGGGAATTTTATGTATAAATAAAAAATTTTGTTCCATAACTTCCTTAAATCTTGCACCTCCCTTATTAAGACATTGCATCACTTTGAAGATGTTTTACTTAAGACCAAAAAAAAACCAAGGTATGTAGATATGACACTTCATATTACCATTCGACGGAGATACAATCTACCTAACAGTTTGGATGTTATGCTTGGGCCTAAATGAACAGATTTTGATACGCCTTTTTAGATTCCTTGAGGAATGTGGCACAGTATTTGATCTTTATTCGATATTTAGTAAGAATTCATTGAGTCTAGGAAGGATATTTCAAACACATTGTGGTCAGAAAGACTTAAGTTAGGGACTAACAATTAACCATATAGTCTTAGGTTTCCACGGCCGGTGTCCAAATAACCTTGTCTTCCGGGTGTACAAGGCATCACCAGCATCATTTTAACAGTGGAAATAAAATGCCTCCAAACAAGAGGAATTCAGGTGTATACTCTGAGGCAGTTAAAACATTGGTTCTTCAACACATGATACAGAATACACTCTAAAGACAGGTCTGCAAAATTCAACTATAGATATTGCACAGTACATTCTGGATGAATTTTTACATCATATTATTGGGCATTTTAAAATACAAAATTGACAAAATGAAGAGAAGAGAATTACACAAGTGAATGTAACAGTTTCTGTTTATTGAAAAGGTTTATTTCATTAGTATTAAATAATTAATACAGGACTTACAACCTTCTATGGACAAACAGTTTATATTTTGTGATAAGCTATCTGGTATATACAATACAATATTGTAATATGTTTGTGTAGTTTCTGCTATTTTGTAAACATATTTTGTGTTTACAATTATTTAATATCATGTTAAATTGTTCTGTTGATATGTTTCTTGTCACATTTGTTATAATTTGAACCACCTGATGATGACTTCAAACTAAAGTCAAAACATTGTGAGTTATCACAAAATATATACTGTTCGTCCACACAAGGTCATAAGTCCTGCGTTAACTATTTATTTAGAATATATAATGATGTCAATTGAAGTAGAATTTATTTCTTTAGGTTAATACATTGGCTATTTTTNATAATGATGTCAATTGAAGTAGAATTTATTTCTTTAGGTTAATACATTGGCTATTTTTGCAAAAGGTGCTAATTTAAATGATTTACAATAAAAAGCTACACAAACTGTGACACCTTTGGAGAATAAACTTTGTATTTTCAGTAAGTCACAGAAGAACTGGCGAGTACCTGAAATTTCTTTTTAACTGAATTTTTAAAATCGACCTTTTAATGTTTTTTTCTTTTAATTCAATTTAAAAATGATTGTACACATAAATAATGTCAATACTGATATTTTTTATTAACCTAAAAGAACATAACTACTATTAAAGATAACAAATTTAAAGATAAATGTTAAAACAAATTTTTAAATTCATTACATTAAAATTATTTTTGAACATTAAATTACTTTAATTCTGAATACTTTACTTTGGCTTTCATCTATTCACCTTAACAACCTTTTCTTCACACAATTACTTACTATTATACATTTTATGTACACCATTTCTACTCTTATTCAAGTAATTTCTTATACAAAAAATAATAAGTAATGTAAAAAAAAAGTTGTAAATTTGAATAAATAAAATACAATAATTAAGTTATAAACTTTACCTTGACCCCCGTTCACAGTTGGCAAAGGTTCAAGATGTATTTCCCTGATCTGAAGGCTAACAGGATGGTAAGACAAATTTTCTTGTACTAAAGTAGCATAGTACCCAACATACCTCTTCTGACTTGGAATAGTGACTCCCTAAGAAAATAAAAAAATACAATGTTAGTGACCCTAATTAAAGTCCATTCACATAAAAACATAAAACGCACTTAGTCTTTCTCAATCACATAGCAGTTACCATGATCATTTAATAATTATTAATTTGCAAGGACCAGACGGAGACGCCTGCTCATCCATTTTGCAGATTTAGGAAGGAATGGTAATGAAAAATTAGATACTGGACAGTCAGAAAATCCCAAGGCATCAAATTTATATTTGTCTGAATGTGAAGAGGAAAACTCTAGTACAAAATCACATTTTGTTCTGCCAAAAGGAGAATCAAAATCCACTCTCATGTTTTGAAGAGTAGAAGCAGTGAAAGTTGGAAACAGGAAATATGTCTGTATCAATGCACCAATACAGCTCCGTAATTATAAGCATACAAAATCAGGACATGATAAAAATGTTATTACAAAGGAACTAACCAAACAATTTTCACCAAAAAACAAAGAATAATTTAAAACAATTAATTCAGATAGTACTTACTTTCCTATCATGCGTTCTTTGCTTTGCATAATAATTTAGTGCATCACAAGCTAGAACATATTGTTGACTGTGCAACATATAACAACACACCATTACTCCTGTGCGACCCTGCAAATTTCAAAAACATTTCAATAGAATCATAATAGATAATTATTATTTCCTTTAAATCATGATAGTTTCATCTAGTTTCAACTTATCATACTTATCAGTTATAATTGTACAATTTAAACTATCAGTTTTTGACAAAATGAAAAGACAAATGAGAGTGGTACATGCCAATTAAAACACTCATCATCTAAAGCAGCTTAATATTTGTTCAACTTACTCCCAAATTATACACAATTCACCTATTTCTGAAGAAAAAAAATTTCAAAGAATTATTTAAATATCACTCACAAATAATTATAACTAATTCCTACTCTTAATCAAATACTTATATTTATGATTTTGGTTTAATATTCAGTGTTGTGAATTTATTAAATGTTTAATATTACTGTAAACATAAAACAAATAATATTAGTTTACTGATTTATTCTCGAACTGTAAGAAAAATACTGTGTATGACCATAGTAAATGAAGAAATGTATACAGAAAAATAAGAAAAGATAAAGAAACAAAATTCGGCCAAATATCACATTGTGGTAGAATCAAGGTTCCAAAAAAAACTTTGATGCCATATTACTAAAAGCATATTATTGAGATTCTGAAAACATAAGTTTTATTTGTCACTCTTGATATTTACAGTAATTATAAAAAAAAGGTTCAGTATTGTTTTCTTCTCTCCACCACTGGTTGTAATAGTAGTTTTCTGAATGCTAATTTCAATTGGCTAATGACGGCGAGCCATGAACAACTATAAACAATTTTTTGGACACAGTTAGCAATGTTCGGTTTGTTTGTACCGGTGATTCCGCTTAAAGAAAATCGATTCAAGTGTGAAGTTGGAAGTGCTGGTAGTAGCTCATACAGAAGGATATATGAAGAAAAAGGTTACGATTCTACGAAAATGTTAAATTGTTCTCAAAATTCTTCCACTACTACTTACTTTCCCAGCTTTACAATGAACAGCTGCCACATTTCTCTGGTCCTGTGACAGCCAATCGTGTACATCAGCACAAAATGGTTTTATCAGTTCCATTTTGGGAGGATTATGATCATCAAAAGGATATGTTGCTACTCTCTTGTGAAATTTGCTGACATCATATGATCTTTCTGAACACCTGCATAACACAAACTTATGTCATGTTTTGCCTTGAATGAAGAATGCAACTAATAAATACTGAACTTTAAGCCTGGCGTACATGGGTAGAGTTGTGGGGATAGTAAAGAAGCGAGTAAGCGCCACTATCTCCTATACACTATATTGATAAAGAGCATGAACCATTTACACAAAGTAAATTGATGAGGCATCGATCAATGCACTCTGTGGCAAAGTGAAGAATCATACACTTTACCAAACGAGACCTCTCCTATACGAGTGTGTAGTTCATGAAACAAAATGTGAGAAATTTATTTAGGAAGAGTGGAATAACACTTCTTGTGTTGAAGTAGTTTCAAAGGTTGGAAGAATGTATTTTTGCATGTTATTTACATGTTTCTGTCATTTTAATTCCACACTCAGTTGTGTTCAAAGAACAACAACCAAAAATCTTAATTTCTCCTTATGTCAATTTCATATTGAACATGTACAAAGAATATTATATTTTGTACTCTACCCTACCAATGAGCAGACAATGTTTACACTAGTAGAGTTCATAAGCAAGTGAGAATTTTGACAGGGGTGGGGGTAGTAGAATAGACCTACTATCAAACATGTTGCTAGTAACTCTTATCTACTGTAGTGAAGTGTTTAACCTGTACTCTCCCAAGTATTTGCCTCATTACTCCATCAGTGTAAACCAGGCTTTACTACATACTAAATTTGGCATCAATATTAAAAGCAACGTGTAACATTACAAATACAGACAACTTAAAACTTACAAGTTGTAAATTTTATAATGATCTTTATGTTTGGATTCAAGAAACTTCACTACATCATCTATATGATTCCTATATACACCTTCCAGTTTCTCAGCAGGAAAACCCATTGCAATCAAGTTATTTTTTATGTCTGTAAACTGTTAAGGACACTTCAAATTAATCAGATGCATAATACCTTGCAAAGTATAGCACTGGGAATACATGACAAAAAAAAACTTAAGGAAAATTAGATGGCAGAGAACTGTTACCAACAGACACTTAGGTAATTAAGCTTTTAACATTAACCACAAATGTATTGATAAGCATTGAAAGGATACAGGTTAGGTCTAAGTTGAATCCATCCTGTGTATAGCGCTTTCTCCTTTTACTAACAAGATTTTTTATGGGATTGGTCATCTTCATGTTTGATATTGTATTTGCCATCCTTGTGTACTGGCAGATACCTTTAGAGGATGAACCCAATTCTGGTCCTCTTTGTTCTTCCACACAAACATGGAGTGGAGTGGCAGAAGCAGAAAAGTTCTCAGATTTGATGTTACTGAGTTTAGATTTTCTGCAAGAGAAGCATAACCCCATAAAAATATCACTTCACTTACAGAGTGGATTACGACATCAACTTGCACTTGAACTGACAAATGACACGGAACAAAATAAAAACATGGTTCACAAATTACACTTTCATGAAAGCAATGGGTCCAAACGCAGGTAACCCGTGACTCATCCGGGACCAACACTAGTTCTGTGGACGATAGTCAATCTGTCACAAAAACAGAATGAACTTCTTAACATTAGGTCAATTGTAAATAGTGGCAATCACACTTATGGACAACAGTTCGTAACTTCTGACGCTTCTGACATTTTGTGCGTGTCAATGTGTCAGCATGCGGGAAATTTCTACGAAATGGCGATCACAACTACCCTATTTCCCCTGTCCTCGTCTCCGAGCTATCGTCGTCGTATCGTGCTTTGTCCTGTTACCGATTCATTTCCGGAAAATCTGACGCTTCCGCTCACAGCGCTGTAGTGCACAGACGCTACAACTTCTGATACAGAGGAGATACGCGACAGAATTGTCAAAACTTGGCATTTACTTACATTTTTCAATGAAGTTTCTCAGTTATTGCTAGTACCAACTCTCAAGGGCTGTAGCTCTATTAATTGGTAGACTATTACAAGATATGTGTGATCGTAAAATGTGATTTAAGGACAAAGGAACCAGTACTGAACGTTACATTTTTTTTCTTTTATAAACAAGTGTCAGATCCCTCTCCATTTCAAACTAAAATGTTAAATTAAAAAATCCCAGAATGAAACGAAACGCTCGATTTCTGAAGTGTTATACATTTATTTTATTCATCTTAAGTCCATTTTATCCTGATACATGTTTTCGGTTTTTAACGTTTAGCAGATACCGAGTATATCTGGCTAGTGTGGATACTATTCTAGTTGCGTCAACGATATGGCCTCACGTGTAAATTTAGCATCACTTTCTTTGTTCCAAAAATCACGGTAGAGTGGCGCTCGATCAATTCCGTTACTACTGACCTAGATTAGAAGCCGCTTCTCATTTTCACTTTTGAGCTCGTTCAACCGCCGTTCCGCTAACCGGGACTTCAAGTCATTTAATGTGTCCTGTTCGATTGTAATTGTAATGAACGCGGATTATGTCGTGGTATGATCCAAGTTATGCCGAAAAAAAATGTTTGTGTACTGGTGACCCCACTCCAATAACAAATCCTTCGTATTGTTTATAGATTACTAATTAATATCATTAATGAGGACTTAAATGGTTTAATGGTGGCGAGCCCTGAAGACCCATTAAATAAAAAATGTTAATAAATCACTGTGTAGTGTTCCAAACGACTTGAAAATAATAATAATAAAAATAATTGTGGTATGAGGTCATTTCATGGTCTAATGAATATTCAGCATTTGACATTTAAAGCATGATTAACAAACTAAAGTTTACCAACATTCCAGAAAATAAAATTTTTTATTGAGAAAATGGATCAATTTTACACATTCTACATAATGAAACCTACCCTATTTAAATATACAATTAATACAAACAATTCACACAAACCCTCTTGCACAACAAAACTCTCATCATTGAAACATAACATGGAATAGTGTTAGTATTTTTCAATTCTGGACGTTCTTCTTTACAACATTCTATAAAAAAATAACTGAATCTTAGCAGAAATATATTGAATGTTCTATAATAAATACTAACAACACCCAACTTTGCTATCACATTATTACTATTTCAATGATACCTTGCAAAAACATCAACATTTTGATAGATATACATATTCTTAATATCTTGTCTACTTTATATATTGAAATAAACAACTCTTCTATATTCATATTCATATATTCTCTCTTGAATAAAATTTGCTTCAGTGTACATTAATATTATGTCTATCAAAATTATGATACATAACATATATTTACTGAAAATGAAAACATTTTCATAAAAATATAAACTGAACAGTAATAAGGACTTAGAAAAGGAAATGCACACTAAGGCATTCCATTCAAATTTACATTCATTGAGTCAACCAACAAAGAATACTAAATCTGCAAACTCGGGAGCAATGTACAGCAAGAAATTCTGACCCTTCCATTTCAGAGTAGATAAAATTTACTTTTAGAATTCTACACTACTGAAAACTTTGCTTCTTTATTTAAAAGGATAAAAATTATCTTAATAAACTCCGAAAATACACACAGAAGTGTTCGATCATATTATCTTGTAACAAATGTTTGAAATACCACTGACTGTCATATAGTAAATAAAAGTTGCAGAATTGCCATATTTACAATAGTTTAAAATCGGCAGCATTTTACATTGCACAGATGAATTTGCAATTAATAATTATTAGTGTGAGACATAAGAATAATTTTCAGTGCAAAAGCGACTAATTTTAAGAACATTTAAAGCAAAATTTTCTGTCTTTTGTGCGAATTCCTTCTGGGCAAAATTACACAGCTACTCATACAAACTTCAAAATCTGTTTTTCTACTAAAAAAGTAACAAGCACCACCTTCGAAAAATACTGGGGTTCACCCCAGAACTAGCCTCTCAACCACAGGCACCACATCAATCTTCACCTAAAATAAGGTGTTCCCAATCAATTTCCAACATGTATCTACCAACAAAATACTTCGAAGTTGAAATACAACACCACCTAGAATATATTTTTAAGAAAGCATTATGACATTTCTGAATGAGAAAAGTCCTAGATTTTATTTTTAGGCACCAACTGCTACATTTCAAATTTTGGAATGGGAAGCACACCACAATGTAGCTTGGATTCCTTCATTTTATTCAATGACATGATAAGATCGTCCATTGTGATTGGCCTCAAAGCATCGTGAAACACTTCCTCCCCCTCCAGACTTCCAGAGGTTTCAGAACTGAAAACCAAAGAGTGGCAGAATGAGTAAGTTGACAAAGTATATGAGTACTAGGGTGGGCCGAAAAAATTCAAGATACTTTTTTCAAGTCATAATACTGTGGAAAAGTTGTGAATTGGGGAGATTAAAAAGGGGTAAAAAAAAAGAAATAAAATCGGTTCTTATCTTCTGGTCGCACATGTACCTAAAGTTTGCTGAAATTTGGAAAAATTCACATTTTTACGATAATTTTTAATGATTTTTAATTAGCCTTTTCTTGAATGTAATAGTTCAAATTCTGATGTATTAGAACTACAGAAAGTAATGTTTCAATATTATTGAAATCCATCGGCATCTTCCAGTTGGGTATTACCAGTTCAAGGAAAAAAATACTAACAACCTTTTGGTTTTCTTTATTGACTACTAGGTTAAATTTTTAAAAACAAATTATTTTAGACCATTAATAATATTTGTAAACATATTTTTCAATGAAAAACCTAAGTTTTCATGTAAAGAGTCATAAGCCCAATAAACTCATGTTGAACTACTGAACATGCCCGTTTTCACTAATTATTAGCTATGTAATCTGATTTATGAGTGAAGATAGGCATGGTTGACCTTGACAACCATCCCTAGACTCAGGTTCGCAAACATTTCCTGAGGTTTGTGTGACAAGTTTCACACATGGCTCAACTGCCTTGGTTGTTAGAATTTTTTTCCTTGAACTGTAATGTACCTCTATTTGTAATTTTTCTTTTCTTCAAAATTTCACTAACTTTGAAGGTAATAAGAAACAGGAAGATGTTGATAGATTTCAATAATATTGAAACATTATTTTCTGTGGCTCTAAGACATCAGAATTTGAACTATTTCATTCGAGAAAAGGCTAATTAAAAAATGTTAAAAATTATCGTAAAAATGTTAATTTTTCCAAATTTTATTTCTTTTTTTACCTCTTATTCACAACTTTTTCACAGTATTACGACTTGAAAAAAATATTTTGATTTTTTTTGACTCATCCTAACGAGTACATAAAAAGGGTGACCAGGTACTGTACTATGAAACAGAGGACAATGAAGGAAAAAATTGAGGATATTATGAGAAAAAAATAGACAAATTTATTGGAATGAATCACCCAAAGATTTTATAAGGATAAAATACGAATACAATAACATTGGTTGCAATCTTCAAAATGTATTACATTTTGCAATAGGCAACACTAAACTTAACAACAATCACCAAAATTAAGATTCCTTCAAGTTTGTAAATACATTACTACCTCCTCTATGCCTTATACCTACAAAGTTGCTGTTTGTATATTGCCAGCAAAGACCACCCAAACTAGATAAATTTTCTTCAATGTGCTAACATTTCTCATTGCAAGTAGTTATTAATGATGATATGGTCACGAATAAAAAAGAGAACTTTTTCAATTTTATCGCGTACAGAAAATAGAACATAAAATTGAGGACATGGCTGCAAAAACAAGAACATTTGGTCACCCTACACATAAAGATACACTATGCATGAAAATTTAGCAATTTGGTGATATAAGTTTACATTTGGTTCTTTGATTAAGATACAATGTAATTGTCTATAACTACTCCTAAGGAGGAGGCAATTGGTAAATAGTTAAACAATAGAATACAAATGTGTGAGCACTCTCAGTATTTTACCATATTTACCCGAATATAGCGCCCCCCTTTAGTAGGCAGAATGTAGAAAAAAAACGAAGTTGAGTAAAATCAAAGTCTTTCTGAAGGCAAATGCCCCATTTAAAATTCCATGTCAAATGGTTAATCATAAAAAATTTAAAATGAAAAGCTAACAGGTGCAGTTCAACTCTTCCGCTTGAGATCCCCAGATCCACATGGACTTCGGCTCTACTTCGAATTCTCGTGTCGCTGCTTTATTGGCATGTGCCTGGGCATAATTTAGAACTCGCAGTTTGAAGTTAGTATCGAAGCATTTTCGATCGCCCAACTTTCGTAGTGATGAAGATCCCCGTCTCTCGACAAAATCGTGTCACGGTCAGCACGATGACGGCAATCTATCATTCCTCGACGACATGGACCAGTGCGGTTTCCCTTCGAATGAACGTCAAATCCCGCCATCATCGATCTTCGTTCTTTTATGTTCGCTTAACTCGTTTTCATCCACGAAACTTTGAATCAACAGTTTTTCTTTCCTAAACTCCAGTCCCCCCCCCTCCCGAATTTATGGGCGATTTTTTCGAAAGGAGAGAGAGAGAGAGAGAGAGAGAGAGAGAGGACTATATTCGGGTTAATACGGTACAAACAATGTAGAATAGAATTTTAAAATTATAAACAAAAACCTGTTGAATCCAATAGTAGAACAAGGAATAAACGTATTTTATTATCTCAATTAAGCAGAGCTGTGATTGATAAGAATAGCTACATGAAGGCAATAAAAGGATTCAACTTATTACCTAATGAATATAAAGTTCTGAATATTAATAAAAATACTTTAAATAAATACTTCAAAAATTAGATAAGCGATAACTTCTAAGATTACAATAATTAGCACTTTTAAGATAAGAAGATTTAATAAAATTAACTTTAGCAGTACACGCAAAGAGAAGTTCTTTAGAGAAAAAGAACAATTTATTTAGTTTTTGTATTCAGTTAGATTAGAGTAGATTTGTTCTAATCTTAGTTAGTAAGTTTACATCTAGTTTGTAAGTTAAAACAATCTATGTACAGGGATTCTCTCCCTCTGTGGAATTTTCAAGTATTTAAATTAATACATTGTAAATTTTATTAATAAATACATAAATAAATTTTAAAAAATCAACAGATTAACTTTCTATGTTTTCAGGAGATATGGAAGAAGTGTCTAAATAAATGATTGAAACAAGAACTTGCAACTTATTTTCCTTCCTTCCTTCCCCTCATGGACCATCAATGTGATCTGAGCCAATTGAGCCAGCATTGGCTGAAAATGAGGGTAATATTCTAAAGGAAAATAAAAAATTAAAAAATATGGTAGAATTTTAGATAGACTTTGTGTGAATAAATGAACTGAATAATTTACTTACTATGACAATAACGGCTTCACAATCATGAACTCTTCAAATTGTTTTAAGTGAAATCTGAATGAATGTGGCAAGTAATCGTCAAATTGCTGACAGAGCGATAATTAATTATTTATGACTTGTTTGATTGCATAAGTCAGTACATGTTGCTCATATAATTGTGAAAATTTATATAATTTTGTTCGTGTGCTACTCTCTTCCTGCTTTAACAGAATGATAGCAATCTGTCACATCATTCTGGATTCAGCGTTTTTTCAACAATTAGAGAATTTTTTTGTAATCAAAATTCTATATGCTAAATTTGACAAGAAATTATTTATTTATTAAATAAAAGAAAATTAGAGTCAGAGCCAACAACGAATGGGCCAAAATAAACAGGGAAGAGTGTTTTAAAAAGAGCAGTGCTAAAAAAGAAGAAGAAAGAAATTGCTTTGATATTTTAAAATTAGGGTTCTCCCAACCTAGTGTTCATCCCTCCATATAGAAAATTGTAAGTTCTTAAAATTTCATGTTTTTAAGTACATGTAAAGCAACATCAAATGTAATAAAAAATAAACACAAGTTATATTTCTTTTCCTTAGACACAAATAGAATAAACAAGTATTACATATATGACACAGTTTGAATTTTTGTCCCTGAGGTGCGCAACTGCTTTTTAAAAGAATTATAAAAATCTTAAAAATAACCTAAAACAGCCAAGAAAAAACAACACTGAGCAGCATATGAACGATGTCATAACACATGTGTTTTAATTCTTCCCAACCTTGATATTAATAATAATAAATTTATTGTCAAAAAACAGTACGGCCAAATTTCGCCTTGTGGTCCAAAGAGGGTTCGAAAAAATGATTAATGTCATAATACTACAAATATTATTACGGTTCCGAAAATATAAGTCGTATTCCTCGCTCTTCATATTTACGGTAGTTATAAATAAATAATGTTCCGCACTATTTTCTTCTCTCCGCCACCGTTTATGTTAGTATGTTAGGGGTATGTTAGTTATAATATGGCTCGCGACAGCGAGCCATGAACAATTATAATGAACAATGATGTTAGGTTAGCCATGAACAATGATGTTAGGTTTGTTAGACCCGGCGATTTAGTTTTAAGAAAATATGTTGTACGTGTGAAGATGGAGGCGATGGTGGAGGTAGCAGCACTCGCGGAAGGATTTACGAAGAATAAGGTTATTTTTCTACGGCGTTGGACCATAAGGCGAAATTGGTCCAACAGTACAAACTGCGTATGACCATGTGGAGGACAACAAACTAATTTACTCTCTGGAAGCAAGCAAGGAACCATCCCATCAATTCCGATCAAGAGCCATAAGGCAGAGGTGGATTCAAAAATTTCAGCAAAAATTCCTAGATAAGAAAAAGTTAGTTGCGAGTTATAATACTAATAGAATGTCAATGTGTTTGTAATTTAACGCAAAAAATTTACATGTACAAATTATTATCGAATTATAGATTATTCTGAGTACAGTGTTTAAAAATCAAAAGAATTGAAATAACACTAAATTCACGATTTATTATTACAATAAACATGCCCCTACACAAAGCCTAGAGAACCTGTATAAGAAATCCGCCTCTACCCGAAGGAAAACCAGAGCAAAACCCGGGCCAGGATGTTTATAAATTATGTTCATTTTATGTTTAACACAAACCACACATCTATTACAGAAGATCATGAGTACTCATACTTGACAGTGCTGTCTCAATTTTATCTTGAAAAGTTACTTCTATTTTAATGGCTAATTGTTATAATTCCAAACAACTTCCATTAATATTTCACCAGTTTTTTCTAATAGCCAATATTTTTTTATTACTATATATACTCACTCTTTTTGTCCTGATTCTCGAACATAGTCTCTCACTCTGTACACAGAAGCATTACGACACATTTCACGAAGATCAGATCCAGAAAAGTTATCAGTCATTTTTGACAACCTGTTGAGATCCACATCTTCAGAAGTAGGTTCGTGATCTAGTATGAGTCTCAAAATTTGGCGGCGTTGATGAACATTCTGAAAGGTACAACACATGTTAAAACACTTCTATTACGGATGC
This sequence comes from Laupala kohalensis, assembly GCA_002313205.1. Taxonomy (NCBI): domain Eukaryota; kingdom Metazoa; phylum Arthropoda; class Insecta; order Orthoptera; family Trigonidiidae; genus Laupala; species Laupala kohalensis. The sequence goes on from NNCF01127891.1 coordinate 182,800, forward strand.
AAACTAATTCAATACACCCTCCAACATTAATATTTCATCCCATTTTTTCTTAAGCAATATCATTCTCATCTCATTTCATTTTTGATCACTCTAACAGTCTATCTGTCAGAGCAATTAGGCTTAAGTACTCTCCAAAAATAATTCAAATGAACCATTCCCTTTCCAGTGATGATGAATTTTCATACCCTCAGAGTGCAAAATTTTTAATTAATAGACTCCAAATTACTATGGGTTTATATGGAGAAACTTTTGCGGGCTTATGTTTTTTTGATAGCCTGGCAGAAGAACTGACTTAACATACTAAAACATAGCAAGTGGAAGTAGGAACGCAATGATGTTTAGATTTTCATATCTTACAGGGCATTTACAAGAATAAAACTTTTGAAAATACTGTTTTAACAGAAATGGCAGCCGCATCATACGATTGAAGTCAATGCTACCCTTGTCAAAGGAAGAGTCAAATGACGATCTTAATGTATTATAAAGTTTTAAAACAACAAAATAATTGTTCTCATCCAATGTGTAAAAATTAGTAGAATTAATTATTAATGAAAAAGAAATACTTTGGTGAGTATTTTCAAGTATCGTGAATAGTTGTCATCTTCACTTCAGTCAATGCTGAAATAATACTTTAAATACCTGGTGCTAATCCAGTAATTATGAAACTTAAGTATTCCACATATACAAACCAGATTTAAACCATCGAGTGAGAGTCTTTTAGGTAGGAGGAATTGGCGATATCAGAGTGCCCACAATTGGGATATTCAACCCTCATTAAATCTTTCATAAAAGAAAGGAAAGAATATCATTTTAGACCTTAACAAATGGCAGATCCAATAAAATTTCCACCTACAAAACACATTACCATTTGACGACCTCTCCCAACAAATGATTACCAAAATTATGAATAAGAAAAATAAATTCTTACAGGCATTCCTATGTGGAAGGTAGCAGGCATTCTTCTAAGAATAGCCCGATCCAAATCTTGTGGTCTGTTAGTGGCACCCATCACTATAACAGTACAGTTTGGATCAGTGATAAGTCCATCCCACAAAGACATGAACTGAGCTTTCATCATTGCTGTAGCTTCGTGATCTTGAGAATTGCGATTGCGAAGAAATGAATCTGGTAACAAAGCAAGAAAGATGTGTCTTAAATTGTTCCGATCAAGAAAAACTACCTATGCTTTTGCAAATATCTTAACAAATTACTTTCAGGCAAAGAATAAATTAATTAAGCAGAACCAAATTGTATTACATTGAAACATACGTGGTTAATAGTACAATAGGTACAATTTAAATAACTTCACTCTAAACATTCATTATTTAACTTTCAACAAAAATATACTTCTAACCAATTTGACATAAAATGATTCTTCTGCCAAATTGTTCAATGAATCCCAAACATTGTCTGAGGAGAACATGTAATCAATTTCTCTTCATGATATAAGAATGGGGAATAAAAAATATAAGTTTCATTGGTCACACATTTCTCTTCCATATTGTCATTTAAACATATACAATCTATAGCTATAATAAAAGATCCTTACTCTGCTGTCATATAATTAGATCTTATATCCATCCCATACGAATAAGAGTCTGATGGTTCTTGAGTAAACTTATCTTCTTCATTAACAGTAACAAGAAGTGATAAAGATTTCTTATCTACATACACTAACCAACCACCAACACTGAAGAACATCATTTTTACTCAACATCTACAGCAATTAGAGATAATATTTGTGCAAAATCACAAAATTCACAGAAACAAGATGCAGGTGATCAGCTAGCATTTCATAAAAAACATTTACAATATTACACTAATTGCACGGTAAAGGATTTTTGAAGGATTTTTACAAAGTATATAGCAGTTTTCAATTAAGTCTTTAAGAAAATAAAGAACTAATTCCTGGACAATTTTCAAGCATCGTCATTTTGTCAAATGTCTACTTATAACAAAGGTCCTCAATCAATCAAGAACAATCACAGAAAAGAGAATATCAACTAAGCATCTTCAATTGATAAAGCAAAAGAACAGAATTTTCTCCCTCACTTTTACTGAACAAATCACTTTATTGACAATACATTTACTTACAGTTCTAATTTTAAAACAAAAATAAAATATTAGTAACACTGTGAAAATATCCTAATAAATAATGATTCCAACAATTAGTGAGATACAAACAGTATACATATATGTTGCAGTGTTAAACAGGAATTGAGAATATTTCAGTACAGTTNATTATGTGAAATAAATAATATATATCCCTTTCATAATTGGTAACAATGTTCAAATTAAATTTAATATCTGAATTATACTAGAAAATGAGTAGCTATGATCATTGGACAAGAAGACTACTGCTATTGAATGCTGTTTTCGTCTTAAGGAAATAGCACTCAAAAGAATTCAGCAACTTTTTTTGCAGTCGCTAATTTTTACAAATATTGCACTATGAACAGCACATAAAGAATACTAGAGGCAGTTCCCAGAAAAAACAAGTCCTTCACAGACACCGTACACAGAAAAATGTACTCTGCAATTTTTCTGTGGTGAAATGACGACTGATTGTGCAGTAGAAGTGTGACCAGATACTGTACTTTAAAATACAGGACAATTAAGGAGAAAAAAGAGGACCAATTTAATGGAGTCTATCAAAGATAAATTACATATACATTAACAATGGTTGCAAACTTCAAAATGTTTGACATTTTATATTAGGAAACACAAAACCTAACAACTCTCACAAATATTAAAATTAAACAATGTTGTTATTATTTATTCCTCTACAGTTAATACCTCTAAAGTTGCTATTCGTATTATTGCCAGCAACGGCCACACATTTATCTACAATACCCAAATTACATAAAATATTTTCCATATCCCTTTCAACATACTCATATTTCTCAATGCTAGTACTTTATATTAATATTTTGGTTGATGAATAAAAACAGGAGTATTTTCAATTTTTTTGTGGACAGAAAACAGATATAAAGTTAAAGATATGCCTGCAAAAAAGAGGACGTGTGGTCATCCTACATTGTAAATTATTGTCATGGTGTTCAAACTAGAGACCTCTCCCTTCCTTTTGCTCCTCCTTTTTGCATCCCGTACAATCCCCATCAATTTAGAAAATATCATGTTTGTGTAAACAAATTTATGTCGTAAATAGACTGATAAATAATTGACCCACAAAGTTGAATAAATAATATATTCCTCACACCCTACTTTATCACATCTTCATCTGCAATAAACATAATTTTTCTCATCCACATTTTACAAATTTATATTAAAAATTTTAATTTTCAACACTTAATCAAATTTTTCCACATTTTCTAAAGAAAATTACTTATTTTAGTTGTTTAATCAATTAAATTTTTGCAGGAACCTAAACTTAGTAGGTGTTATAATCAAGAGTACAATATGATTCTCGATACTTTACTTTCCACCAGAAACAGTCTATAATAGCACAAGTATTCTGCAGAAGATGATTTACCTAGCAAAAAAATATTTAATCTTGGTCATAGATCATATTTGATACAGAATTAAAGCACTTATTCAACAGAAGTTTTCCTGTTGTATCATATCAATATCAAGATATACAAGGGATTAAATATACCACTTCCAAATATTTATGAACATCTAAAGTTATCTCAATTTTGAGACCATTAAATTCAAAGTAAGAAGAATATGAAGAAAACGGGTATTATAGAGATATTCCATTCTGAATGTATAGAGAAGTTTATATGGAAGTATATTTAATCTAAGATCATCCAAAATTTATAGTCTTTCAAAAGACTATACAAACATGAAATTAAAATTCCTTCAAATGACAAGTTAACAATACACATAAAAAATAAGATTAAAAAAAAAAGAATAACAAATAATAATTCAGTTCCTTTTTTGCTTGATGAGGATTGCAATAATGTTTTCTTAATATCCTTCAATAAAAAAAAAACAATATTTTCAGAAACTGTTTCCATCCAAGTTCTTATCAATTATATTGATGTTGAGACTAGAAAGGGAAAATTAAATAACAGATGCCAACTATATACAGTAATAGAAGACTTTCTAGTGTATACAGATGCTTCAAAATGCACTACACAACTTTGCATAAATGTAAAATCTATATAAAGAAAACTTGCATTCCGTTTCTCCAATGGAAAAAAATGCACAAACCACACAGACAAAATAGATTATTATTATTATTATTGAGAAAAAGACTATCATTTGGACAAAAACCAAAATATTGAACCAGTTATAAATTGGAAGCTCAAATAGTAATTTTGTGTTGAATGTTGAAGTTTCTGATTTTGAAAATTAAAAAGTTAGAAAGTAAAAATGCATGTAAATCCAAAAAGTCTTGAAAGTTTTGAAATACATAAAAATATGACCACAAAGAAATCAATACATTTTGAAAGCTGCATTTGGAGGTTCAGAACCCTTGTGAGAAAGCTAATGGGAAATGCTTAGGTAGATTGAACACTATAACATGTTGAACAAAGTCAACTTGAGCCAAGCGTCACAGTAGCACACTTGTCAAGAAAAATGAGAAAGTATGAATGGGGTGGCTCCATCCATTCAGCTTGTCCGTGTGAAAAAAAAGTGCCAACGAATATCAACTAATAACAGAATAGATCATAATTTTTAGGTAAAAGATACTAAATCAAACAAAGGCTCACAAAATTTACAAGACAAGAAATACTGAAAAAAAAATTACAATATGTAATAAAAAAACTCGACAAATGTGATCATAAAGTTCCTATCTATCTTGAATAAAAATCAGAAGTTAATTGATTAATTATTGTTTACAAAATAATGGTACAAATATAAAATTTGGTTCAGAAAATCCTGGCATTTCTCATGGATTGTTGCGTAAACAAAATTTGCAGTTGACACAAATTAAAAAAAGAAACAATTACATAAAATCTGAAGATATTTTCTTCAATTTGATGGCCATTTCATAACAATCTGCCCATCCCTTGACATGTGATAGCATTAACTTGAGTCTAAATAACTTCATTGCAAACAATGATATAACTTTGAAAAGTGTATGTTTATCTAATGCCTCGTAGTATTAAATCAATAAATTGTGCTTTCCGTAAATATATTGTCCTGTTTATTGTCTGTTAAAATGACCATATGTGATCTCTCACATTATGATTGGCACACAATTCTTCAAGAGTAGATGCATTAATATAACATAATAGGAAATAACAATACAAACCTATTTCATCGATAAATATTGTGCAAGGTTGTAATTTAACAGCCAAAGTAAACACAGCAGCAGCTAGTTTCTGACTTTCTCCATACCATTTGTCCGTCAAAATGGAGACATCTAAATTAATGAAATGAGTACCCGCTTCTTTGGCAGTAGCTTTAGCTATTAAAGTTTTCCCACAGCCTGGAGGTCCATGTAATAAAACCCCTGGAACAAAAAAAAAGTATCAAAAGACTTATGATAGAAATCCACAAAACTTTTTTAACACAAATCAGATGATTTGCTTTAATTCATTTTCATGCCATAACTCAGCATAGATACATAGAAAGTATTTTTAAATTAATAAATTTTAATTCAGATCATTCTTAGTTGCAATATAGGCATCATTAATGAAAAGACTCAAATGATAAAGGATGAGTATGTCTTAAATATTTAAAACTTAAAGCTATGATTCAACTTCACCATAATGCATTAATTAATTTCTAAGGTATAGTAACTGCTCTTGAGAAATGAAAAATACAATTAACATCATGCACAAAGAAATATGGTTACTTTGACTTTCACTGTGTTATATCCCCATCAAGACATCATTAAAACCCTATGATTCAATGGGCTCTAATGACCTTCGATGTTGACGAGCTCTAATGACCTTCGATGTTGACAAGCCCTAAAGCCCCACAAAAAAACAACAACCTATGATTCAATCAAAGTTGACCTTAAATTTCTTGTCAACAAATTCTATGAAATCAACTAACCTTTAGGTGGCTGAGTAAGTTGTGAATCAGCAAAAAGTTCCTTTCGTTTGATTGGTAATATCACAGTTTCTCTTAATTCTTGAATGACATCCTCTAAACCCGCAATATCAGACCAAGATACTGGGATTTCAGAAGGATCTACCAAATGACCGGCAATAACCATTTCATATTCAGAAAGCTATAAACATGATGGATGTTAGAAACAGTAAAATACAACACAATTTTCAAATAAATAACAAAAAAGGACAATACTTTACCTGAGATATACCTGAATGCTTGCTTTGTGTAATGCCAAGACGTTTCAGCTGTTCTTCAGCCTGCACATTAACAATGGAATACAATAAGGAGCAAATTCAATAGACATGAGGATGCATAATCTCTATCATATATATTATTACACATTCGTTATTACTGAATGCTGCACAGCATTAAAATTAGACAGGATATGAATTATAAACCAATGATCCGGAAAAAAAATTCACTGTATAACAATCATAGACCAAGGACTGGACACAAAAACTCATCGAATATGAACTAAACTAAAATATCCAATAATTCATGCACGAAGAAATACCTTCTTTTTAGCTTTCTTCTTGTGTTTCGTGGTGGGATCCAATTGATTAATCATCCACCTAACGCTGAGAAATGTAACAGCAGTAAAAAGCGATAGTCGGACAATTAATCCGATCATTTCGGTTCTTGAAAAAGTTTGTGAATCACTCATCTTTGATGCCCAATAAACAGAAAGCGAAGAAACAGTTTAAACACTAATAAATACGATTTATTCTACGTTAGCCAAACCTAGCTTGTACATGCGTTTTCGTTTTCCCAGAACAACTGCTTATCGTAGGTCATGAATTGTTACGAAGACCGCCAACAGAATGCATGCGCATCGACACTGCGTGCTATGTCAGTGGCGCTAGAACTGAAGTTGCTTGAGGACAGGGCACACGGTGTTATCAAGCACAATCGGTGTTAAAACACTGTACCTGAGGACTGCCGAACAAAGAGGATACTTATTTTTGTTACAATGACGCACATTTTCCTTCGCCACAGAAAATGAAGAATTTATCATATTTCATGTTTTTTTATCAGTATTTCCAAAATGAAGTGACCAGAGATAGCTGACCACAGAAAGAGTGGAGAATCTACAACAATTGTCTGTAGAATTATGACTGTGAGTAAGTGATTTGAGGGTGCAGTGAGTGAATAAACCAAATTTCAAGTTTGAAATAAAATCTCTACTACCCACTATCTCAAAAATTCTACAAAAATTGTTCTATAAGCGTCTTCTGGATTTTGTATCAAAAAATAACATTCTCTCTGACTATCAACATGGTTTTACGAAATCCTTTTCCACTACAAGCGACTTTCTTTCTTAAACGATGTTATAACATCTCTTGACCGCGGAGAAAATCCTCAGGGTGTTTTTCTTGACTTATCCAAAGCATTCGTTGTCATCAATCACGGAATTCTCCTTTCCAAATTGCATTCTTTATGTATTCATCGACTTCCACATCAATGACTAACTTCTTATTTAAAAGATAGATATCAACAGGTCGAAATATCCTAAACTAAAAATAAAATGCTTGAGCGTTGTCTTTCAGAAACAAAGCCACTTATTTGCGGAGTACCCCAAGGATCATTTCTCGGTACTATACTCTTTTTATTGTATGTGAACGACATGTCATCATCCACATCAGATTGCAAAATGGTTCTTTTTGCTGATGACACTAATTTACTATGTAAACACGCCAATGCTCAAAA
>NNCF01127891.1:201915-232940 GCA_002313205.1 Laupala kohalensis
TTTTTTGGTAGAAGCGGGATCCACATAAATACCACAATCCCTATGGTAGTTTTTGTCGCTGCCACCAGCCCAGTTTCCCAGGCAATCAAACACACGTGTAATAACAATAAATAATGATTTAATACAAATTAAACAGTAATCTGAATTTACAAATGGAGACAAACTCCCAAAACCATTAATACATTTAATACTCTGTTATTACACAAGTAATGCTATCGGAAAGCATTAATTACACTTGGATGAATTTAGTTGAAGACAACTAAATAGTAAAAACCCTCAGGTTATATGAACCTTCAAAATTATAAGTTGTTTTCCCCAACGACTAACTGATACAAGTTACGACACTCGCAACTAGTAATGACTTCATTAAGACTACCGCAGCAGCCTAACGAACATCTGGTCTCCGCGACCAAGTCTAGCCCAGACACTTCTCCCGTGCCAGCGGTCTTCTACTTCCCCGCGTAAAGAGACCCTGAGGATCTTCACTCCTACCAATATATACAGTAGCAGAAGTCACGTGATCCGCAAATAACCATGCCTTCGCCACCACACCTTGCCAGTATCCTTCTAGTCCACCCCTTTGAATTCTAAGAACGCAGAGACTGCGCCGTGAAAACGAACCGCCATGGACGTCACCAGCCGCTCGCAAGCACGTTTTTCAGAGTGTCCTATATTCGGCAACGTACTTCATTCATTCTTCGTAGAATTCTTCTTTTCGTTAGATACACCTAAATTCCAGTGGACATAGCTGGGTCAACGTCGCAGGCCGCATTCTCCGAATACACACGAACCTTCCTTAAAAGTGGAAGGTGTCCATTCAAACAATACCTCAATAACAGAAGAGGTTTAAGATCGGTCCCAAGTTCATCGCAATTCCGTCTTAACGCCGACCAGCCACTTTATTTAAGCTTCTTAACAATATCCGGCTTATGAAATGCAAAGAAATACTAATATTTCAAAAATTGATGGAATGTCTTGGTGCCGACGTTACAAGTGTAATGCAACAAACTTTTGAGAATAAAAAATTGAAAATAGATATTAAAAACAACATTTTAGTTCGATTACCATGGATCTTATAAATAAGTAAATTTATTGTCAAAAAACAGTACAAACTGCGTATGACCACTTGGAGGACAATAAACTAATTTACTCTCCGGAAGCAAGCAAGAGACCATCCCATCAATTCCGATCAACCTTTATATTCTTGGGAAGGGAATTATATAGAACGATTCCCGAATGATACGGTCCTTATAGGCAAAGAGTGGTTGACACTGTAGGGCGATGAATATTATTACTATTGCGAGTATTGTGTTTGTGAACGAGACTGTTTCGCATGAAGCAAGGGTGGCACTTCAGTAATTCGGTCTTAACAAACACGACCGTTTCATAAATATAAATACAGGGAAGTGTTAAGATACTTAATTCCTTGAATAAAAGTATACAAGAGTTTCGCGGGTGAGATTTACAAATTATCCGAACTCTCTTCTGAATTCTGAAAGTTTGAATACTCTGACCGGAATTGTCCCAGAAGGTAAATGGAAGTAAATGTTTACAAAATATATACGCAACGGGAAATACGTGGACTAACTACGTTAACTAAGATTCAGAATGCATAACACAATTTGCTTAATTGGGAATTAAGATTGTCGACGTGACAATTCCATTTGAGGTTGTCTTGGATATGGAGACCTAAGAATTCTGTATTCGTAACAGTTTTTAATTGTGTTCCGTTTAAAGAAAGAGAAACCTGGGGTAAAGATTTTGTGATACTATTTTGAAATGACATAGACACTATTTTGTCAGTGTTTACTATGAGACGAATTGTATGGATCCAAGTCGAAAGGTTAGACAAAACGTTTTGATCGTTGGCGTGTTTACATAGTAAATTAGTGTCATCAGCAAAAAGAACCATTTTGCAATCTGATGTGGATGATGACATGTCGTTCACATACAATAAAAAGAGTATAGTACCGAGAAATGATCCTTGGGGTACTCCGCAAATAAGTGGCTTTGTTTCTGAAAGACAACGCTCAAGCATTTTATTTTTAGTTTAGGATATTTCAACCTGTTGATATCTATCTTTTAAATAAGAAGTTAGTCATTGATGTGGAAGTCGATGAATACATAAAGAATGCAATTTGGAAAGGAGAATTCCGTGATCGATGACATCGAATGCTTTGGATAAGTATAGAAAAACACCCTGAGGATTTTCTCCACGGTCAAGAGATGTGATAACATCGTTTAAGAAAGAAAGTCGCTTGTAATGGAAAAGGATTTCGTAAAACCGTGTTGATTCTCAGAGAATGTTATTTTTTGATGAAAAACCTAGAAGACGCTTATAAAACAATTTTTGTAGAATTTTTGAGAAAGTGGGTAGTAGGGATATTGGTCGGTAATTTCGAATATTAAGTTTGTTTCCTTTTTTATGTAAAGGTTTTACTTCAGCTCTCTTAAATATATTAAGAAACACCCCTTCCGATAAAAAACTATTAAATATATTTATTAGTGGATTTAATATAGCGTGGTACGAATATTTAGCGATAAACTCGGGTATATTATCTATGCCTGTTGAAAATTTGTTTTTTAATGAGCTGATGATTCTCATGACTTCACTGGCGTTAGTTTGGAAAGTGAACATAGAATTGTGTACGTGGGTGGATATAATGGGAGGAAATTGATTTTGATATATTGAGTTCATTATTTTACCCAATTTTGAGAAGCAAGGATTAAACAAATTTGCACATAAGTGTTTATGTATATAAGATCCATGTCGAAAATATCTCTGACCCAAACGTCTTTTTAATACTCACATTTTGGTGTATTTTGACTCGCGGCCAAAAAAGGTTGCTGACCCCTGATCTACAGTGCACGCAGCGAAAGAAAAGGAATGAAGCCTAAAGACCACGTGAACGTCGAGAAGCCAGAGCCAGCATTGCCTCATTTGCCACTCTTCCTCTCGCTGCAAGCACTTGGGGAATTTTACTCGTCTCAGTAGAATCTTCGTAGCTTGACGGTCGGATGTTGCCGCATACATCAGCAGATTTGTAGAACCAGCGGTAATATTATGTCGACTGTGACGGCAGGAGGAATGATCTTTAACCTTTGACTTGTCTGACACTACCAAAAGTTTTTCCACGGTTTGTAGTTGTTTTGTGTGGGTGTCATATGCCGCGTGGAATGGGTGGAGTCACGCTAGTTTACCATCCTCAGCAGACATATTACAATATCGCACTTTCTCTCCATTGGTTACATCTCGTCACTTTTCTTTTACAGTGAGTTCTAAAGATATCAGTCCAATTTGGCTATAGTGATTTAAGTCCCTTTTCAACGTATTTTCATTAGAAGCATGGGAAATATAGATCGCCAAATTTTCAATTCGTAGAATACCCGTCGCAGAAAAAATAACAAAAAGACGTAGTTAAAACTTTCAATAAATCGAGAACATTCGACGTGGGTAACGTGTCAGCTGGTGAACTGATTGCAGGACTCGTGACGAGCCAATCGTCCGATTCAAAAGAACAAGCGTCTCCAATTAGCAGGCACGTAATAGGTCATTGGCAGAGGTCTCTTTTTCATCATTCAGCCGAACAACCAGAACGAACTCTTTTCACTGCTCTCCTAATCAATTGATGACAATGCACTTCACCTACGTGAAAAAGAGATTCTTAGCATTTAGTTCTGGTTGGTGGAAAGTCGACTCTAGACATTTTTCGGTAGGTTGGGATTAAGTAATAAATTAAATATGGCGTGTTATTTCAAAAGTTGTACATTACCAACTTTCACTTCCGTAAGTCCATTTCATAAACAAAATGTATGCTTTCATTTTTCGAAACTGACTCATTTATAAGTAGCCCACAATCGTGTTGTCGTTTCGAGTGTTCCATGGAATATTGTACTGTCGGTTAATAACACGAGCCAAAATATTTTCCTCGACGAAAACAGATTTAATTAATTCACTGTTAAAACCTTCAAATGAGTGAGGAAATGATATTTTGATTTTTTTTTGCCAAAAAAATATGTGGAAGTAGCAAGACCATTCCGTTTGTGGTTCCAAGTCTTGGTCCACCTGTTTGAATATTATTTTTAAACGTAATTTGAAATTAAAAATCCAGAACATTTTGATGTTTTTGATGAATCAAATAAACGAGTAAATGTAAAAGAAAGTTTTACACATTTTTATGCTCCTAAAATAGTTTATAGATAAACAGTCCTCTTGACAGAATAATTCAGTATAGATATTAACAGAACTGTCTCCTAGGGCCTTCGTCGTACTTATACTAAATTGTATATTAAATCCTTAATTTTTACAACTTTCATTGACTGAAAATTTGTGTTTGTGAACAGGTTTACCATTTTTTCTATAGAATAAATAATAGAAAGGTAAGCAAAATCTAGAACGAAAGAATAAAGAAACTAGTGGTGCAAAACCATTGCACATACTTTCTCACATATGTTTCTCAGTCTACACTAAAGAAGGATATTAACGAATTCGAAAAAGAGACTTTTTTTGGCATGATTCTCTACATTTCGGTCGTCTTGATTTTACCATTCGAAACGTTTAGTATACAAATCCTTTCACTACCATTTAGATAATGGCGTCTCTAATTTGCAAATTCCGACGTTTGGTTTTTGGTTAGCTAAGAATGATTTACATTCTATTTCAAAGTATGTTAATTGAGATATTATTAACCCGAGATCCAAGCAAGCAGACCAATATTTTTATTTAATTTAGTTAAAAATTCAGAAATAAATTTCTTTGCCATTTGAAATAGCAAATTTCTATTCAATGAACATTATTCGGGTCTATGATCAATTTCTGTTAAAGAGATGATATTGTCTGCTTTTAATTATTTTCTCTATATTTCGTAACTCTTCTTATCCCTCTTGTTTATGACTTCTATCAGTGTTCAGAACTTTTTTTAAAATTAATTTTTCCATTAATGTTTGCAACACTAATACAACATTGAACTCAAGAAAATTCAGGAACATTAAAAAAGCAAGATATTTCAATATAAAAAAAACTACAAGTTAAAAGAAGTTACCGAGTTATTACTTCAAACAATATTTTCTGTATTCGAGCAAAACAATCTACTCACTTATCAAATAATGTACGCTACAATATAAACTTTCCAACGATAACAACAACAGCAGCAGCAGTGGAAATATCTGGTACGTAATCTTACGCAACAGAAAGATCGCATTCGTAGCAGCACCGGATGAGAAGTTACTAGTGGTGCGTAGTGTGCGAGTAGGTGGAATGGCGGAGTAAGGGGGCTGAGGAGGCTATGCGGGACATAGCAGCCCCTCCGCTATTAGACCTGAACCTTAACTGATACAATTGAAATTGATACCTTTAAAAGTGTTACCAGATTCATAATTTTTATTAGTTAGAATTGTTATTGTTATTAATAATACTAGATCAATAAAATTAATAATATCAGATTAATGAAATTAATAATACCAGTTAAATAAAATTAATAATATCATATTAATAACTTAAAAATAATTGTTATTGTAATTAATATTCCCGAAATGTCAATTATTAATTATTTATTTCATGCATTTTATTTTAAGTTAATATTAATAAACTATGTGTTGTAGAATTATAATTTTTAAACAAAACTACTCCCCGGTTTACACTCCCCCCTTGGTTTTGGTCTACTTCCGCCACTGAGTCGGTGTGAGGTTCGTATTACCAAGATTAACCAAGGTTAGAGATATTCTCCCATTCTCCTCCTAAAAGTAACATATTAAAATGAAATATCTACAAAACAATGCTCTTTGGAAACACACCATTCAAGTGATTAAAACTACGCGCCCAAAACATATATAAATTTAAAAGTTTAAAGTTAATGAAAAATAGACAGTAGAACACATAAAAGTCACTCACGCTTTGGATGAAACAATATAGGTTTGCAGCCTTCCTCAGTCACGTAGAAAAGGAATCGATTCTCTACGTGAACGAGAAAGGCAGGAAGCCGAAACTGTAGCGTCCAATGTGTGAGAAATTTTTATACGTTTTACCCTCTATTTTTAAATAACTTTAACACTTTTTAATTTACAGAAGACGGTAGTGTCACTTATTTTCAAGATTTCCGTATGTGTGTATGCTTTCATTTTCCCTTTTTTATGTTTTGAGTAATGTTTTGATATATTGTAATTTAGGAGGGATTTTAGTGGGTACGGTTGAGTCATTCGGCGAGTCCCACACGCGGGGAGAGTCGTGTTGGCTCTCCTTAGTGCGTAACTGCATTTTCCCTACCTGTACAAGATTTTAGGGCTCTAATGACCTTTGATGTCGACGAGCCGTAAAACCCCACAAAAAATATCACTACTAAACTTGTACACACTATTGTAAGATTGTGAGGTGAAATATATTCTTTGTTTACAAGTCACCGACTTCTTCCGCAAAGTTTTTAAAAATCTTTGTCCTTGAACAGTGTTTATCACGTTATGCATTTCTCGCTGGAAAATTATTCAAAGTCAGTTTTCCTTATCGTAAGAATTTTTATTTTCAGGTTAACTTGTCTTGAAGAGATGGAATAACATAAGAGGTAAGTATATGAAGTCGAAAAGCAAAGAGAAAAAAGGTTATGAAATCTTCACTTCCTTGGAAAGATGCGGATTCCTTTTAAAACTCTTAACACTGTGAGTCCAATCGGTGTGGAGGAAGACCATGTAGTTGTGGGTGAGCGTCTCCGTAAACCCCAAGATTCTACACGAATACCTACTACAGTCAAGCCTACGGAACCAATAAAGGTCAAGTATATCAAGAAACGGTAAAAATCGTTGGATGAGTCTGGATTGAAAATGCTCAAAATTCTAGAAACTAATGAACCGGATCCAGACTGTTACGGACGAGGTCCGCAAGGAACGAGCTACGAATGCACAGCCGGCGAGTCAACTAATCAAACGGAAGAGAGATCGATATAAAGGATCAAAGAATAAACCGAGGTCAAAGAGTAAACAAGGCACGTCACGGAGAAGCAAGTGTGTAACAAGGCGCTACTTAGCACGAGCCAATAGAAAGTTATCGCCGCAGGGCTTGAAATTTTGTATAAGAACTCCTTTCCACCGTTGTTCTTCGTCATAACTTCGCTGCACGTCAGTCAACGGGACTAGTGTCGGTCCTCCCTACGACACAAGTGACTCACGATGTGGTCCGTAGTCACTACATTGTTTTAATATATTTGTAATCGTCATATTATCTGTTCACAGTCAACTAACTCTGGACTCTATTCTTCATTGATTTGGACACCAACAGCAGTTAAAGAAGAAATCTCTCGTTTTTTGAAACATCATCTCTAAATTTGCATCTCTTGGAACGACAAAGAAGAAACCTCTTTCGGCAAAGTGCTTCTTGGAATTGTTGAGACATTATCAAAAAACTCTTTGGGACAAGGGTATTTAAGCACCTACAAAAACTTGCCAGAGGGATTTATTTTCCTTTCACAAGGCAGTAGCCATCATGTTTGTGTTTCTAAACTGAATTCTGTTTATGTAGGTTAGTAAATTATTTCGGTTAATTGTGCTTCTGCTTGTAGAGAGAACATTCATGTTACAAGCACTTCAAGTTTTGCTACTATTTCATATCAGTAATTTTGTATTTGTATTTATATGATCTGAAGCGTTATGGCAAAGATGAATCATTTGATGAAAAAATTTTGTTATGTAAAATGAACATACATGTTGTGTACCTCCCTTCATAGTTGTATCTATACTAGTGAGCAAATTCCGACTCATCCTTATGTTATTAGTCCAACCACTCGTAACACAGACAGACATCTTATGTTTTTAAAGGAATCCTGCAATTAGTCGCTAAATTCAACGACGCTCAAACTATCGATTTCGAGATGGGTGTTCTACTATTAATCAAGGACATTCGCCAAGGCAACCTCCATCAGTGCAGCCCTTTTAAAGTCCTCACAATCTATTTTTAACTCTCAACTTCCGAGAACATACTCAAGGAGGAGTGTTTGCATCGTCAGAAACAAGATGAAAGTTGCGACGGATGGGGATTCGAACCCAGATGCGCTGTCCACCGCACCAACCGCCTCGACGCCCGAAGTCCGTTTACAACATCCATCTCGCTTGTCCCTTAAATCTAATTTACGGCAATTACGGGAAAACATCAACCATCCTAGCAATACAATCACTTGTCTTCAGCTTCACAATTTATTTTGATGCATCACATCCAACACTGTGGCGTGTCTCGTGCTCAGTCTTTGAACACTCGTCGGAGAAATTATTTTGTCCGAACCATTTTCACTTCGAATGCTAGTGATCGTTCTTCTACAGCTTCCCTTCAAGATCGAAGCCCAGAAGAGTCAGTTGTGTCACCTTTTTCCTCATAAACCCTTCAATTATTCCCTTTTAATTAGGCGTGACTTTTATTAAATGATTTTGTGATTAGTTCTATAATACATTTACCGAAGACTGTAACTTATTTTACAATCATTTTGAAAAAAAATCACTTTGGCTCTGAAATACTTGCATCAAAGCATTTTGAGTTATTCTTCCTAGATATCCTGTATACAATGTAGTGATATGTGTCTTATGGTCGAATGCTATTCCTCATTTGGTATCTTGTCGTCGGAACCGGAGTTTTATCTTATTCAGAAGTTCATCAAATGTAGAAAAATACAAGAGACGTACGAAAGTAATAACAAGAAGGAGAAAATGATAACTTTGGAGCAATATCTTTTGGAAATGTGATTAACCCACATAATTTGAGTCTATATGTGGAATATAATGGAAATAAAGAAGCTTCCGAAAATAACAGTTCACCTTTACTCATTGCTTTAAAATCGAAATACAAAAAAATCCCGAATCAGATATGTCGACGTTATTGTTAGTCAGGTTTTAAAAGAAAAAGCGAATTGATATCTCAATTAGTTCGTTTGGAATCTACAATACAAATGCGTCAAAATTTCAAGTTTCAATCATTAATAGTGTTTGCCGGACGTTTATTGCCACTGAATCAGAACATCGCTTTCTCTAAGTATAGCAGATTGATATTGTAATTACGTCTGTAGAACTGGAATATTAATTTTTAAAGTAAAGTACTTTACTTGTACAGACTGGATTTTTTTTCAATTATAAAAACTTAATAGCGTTTCGACCTCCACTGTGGGCCATCATCAGACAACTACTGCAAAAATTATTGTAACTGTTTAACATGTTGGAAATGAAATTTTTTTTGTGAAATGTGAAAAAAATGAGAATATGCCTGATGACCACAGTTGGGGTCGAAACGTTGTAGATTTTTTAAAATGGAAAATAAGATAGTTTCATTTAACAATACAAATGTTAATAGGATTTTCGTAATATGTAGAAAAGATGGTTCATAATTGTTTATAAAGAACAACAAATACATTTTTCTTAAAGAAAAGTAATGGTCATATAAACCATGATCTTGTACCCTCAACTCATCGCAAAATACCAGAAAATATCATTTCTACGCAGTGCTTTGATCTGGTGTTGAGCGCAAATCGATTCAGCGTACGTCATTTGTTTATTTGTGGTCGGTGACGCTTCCTTGATAGGAGGAGAAGCCACAGAGATGATCATGAACAGACACGGGTCTGTGGACGAGGGTTTAGGGAGACGTCTCCTCCAAACACCTCATAGCGAATGCGCGACAATTAAAAATTGAGATGCGAGGGAATTTATTACATGGGACGAAAAAATAGACAAAATATTTATTTATTTATTTATTTACTAAACCAGAAAATTTTACAAAGTAAAATCCTATAGGTGTAAATTAATTACCTTACAATCGTTAATGATTGCATGAGTAATAAATAAATAAATATATATTACTCGTGTTATCATTGACAATTGTGAACGCTAAAGACTTGTAGCCAGTTTAAACAAACAAAGACGGTGATTTAAAAATTATACAAATTTAAACTAATGACAAAAATACACAAATAATATGTACAAAAATCTAAACATCCTAATCCATTTGTAAAATTTCTTATTTATAGTTAGAAGTTAAATTTTTTAGATTATTTGGCAATGAATTAAGCAATCTACCAGCTATTAAGTATCTGTTTTAATACTTATTTATATTTATAAAAATATTTAAAAGAATAGAAATGTACAGAATTTTATTTAATTTGTTTGTTTGGTATGTAATACGTAGTACATAATTGCATCTTTTTATCTTATTTAATCAATAAGATCTGGTGGTATACGGTACGAACAAGTTTTAGAGATAATAAAAAACGGAAGATGAAAAGACGTAAAAGTCACTCACAGATTTACAGAAACATTTTCGTCTTCTGTGTTCGTCAGTCACGTAGATACTGAAGAGGAGCTTTGATCTTCGGTTTACGTTGACCGAACGTTATAGAGAAGGAAAGAAAAGTAGGTGGATATTTTGAATTTGAATTATGAATTTTGAGCTATTATTGCTGTCTATTTAATTCGGGATTGGTGGAGGATTACTTCTATGCATTGAGAATGTTTAGGGAGAGTTTACAAAATAATAACTTTAAAACATTCATTAATATTTTCATCATGCAACTAACTGATTCGACAGACGTTGTCCTGTCCAAATTTCAAGAAGTTTGTTCGTGATCGTTTTGTGAATTCGTGAAAAGTTATTTTAAATGTCTAAAAATGAAATAAAAATATATTTCTAAGTGATCATACCAAACAAAAACAAAATAATTACGTATATCCATCGTTCGAATCGCGAGTTATTGTCTTGCGTTCATTCAAAAATTCCAGAGCAAAAATCACTTTCATTTTTCCCCGAATTTTCCAATTTTCCGGGCAACTTTTCCAATTTTTCTTTCTCAAAAATCCTTATTCTGACTATTAGGAACATTTTTTTTTAAATAGCCAAATGGGTCCAGCCGTTCTTAAATGATGCGCTTACTAACGAACTGCATTTAATTTTTATTTATATACATAAAGCGTGGGAGGGGACCGGTAGAGAAGAAAGATATTTCTCACTATCATTGTTTATTCTGATATGAAGAGGAGGAGTAATTTTTGCTACATAAAAACTTTTACAAAGTGTGCATGTTAATAGATAAATGCAATTTCTAGACGTGTTCACTGGAATAATGTATTTTGTGGGTGTATTGGGTGACAGGACTTATTAATGACGTGAATGGATGAATAATATTGCAGATTTCACTTCTAGGCTTTTATAGCATGGTGTTCCGGGAGAGCAAATCGAGAGGTGTGGCTGAATTCTGTTATTATTTAATAACTTATTGAAGTTAAGGATTGCTTATAGACAAGTAGAGAAGGTTTGTTGAAGATTCTTGTAAAATTTAAAGCATTAGAAAAAGTTTTACAATCATTAGAAAGACTTTATCATTGTTAAATGCACAAAAAAAAAAATAATTCATTAAATTTTATTACGATTGATTTTTTCCTTCTTCAATTACTTTCTTAAATTGAATTATTTTAACCCTTCTGTCTTTAAGAACGTTATATCGATAACTTAGGTTAATTTTCGTAGATATACATATGCTAACGTGGACGTTCTTGAAGAACTCTTTGAGGCAAACAATGTTGCCGTTCAGAGTTGTCACCTATCTCTAACTGTTTAGGCAGCGTAATCAAATATGACTTTTTATATCGACATTTATTGTCAAAAACCTTTTTTATTTTTCTTACCACATATTTTTGAAGTAAAAGTCAGTATATTCATTCAGGACAACTAAACTACCTCCTTTCAAAATTTCATCCCCATCGGTTCAGTGGATTAACCGTGATCAGGTAGCAAACAAATAGATTATTTAGGCATTTATATATTAGTATGGATGTTTCCCGTTTTTATTTGAGGGAGATTTCTAAATACTTGCATTTAGTATCAGAGCTTATTTATGATACCGCATCCAGTCATTAATATGTGTATTTGATTATCGACAGTAAACATACGTTAAATTTGTTCAATTTGAAATAATGGGAATCGAATCCACAATTTTCATTAATAAAGTTCAACTGTTTCAATTATCGTCACCAACGTTATAACAAAGGATATGTTCAAAAAATACCTGCGTTACAATTGAAACTTAATAATTAAACCAGTTAGACTTGGAAACATTGGGTGAGTTCGTATTGCGAAATGGAAGCTATCAACTAAACGCCAATGACATAACCGTAGGAGCGAATCATTTATGACAAGAAATTTAATAATAGGCAGCTTAATGGACAGAGTTTATCTGTAATGAACTGCAGTAAGAGCAGGGATGCCAACGGGAGCACATATAAGTGCGCGCTGCCTCCAAAGCAGGGTTGGCCAGAAGACTATCATAGAGGGACGGATGAGGTTGTACGGGAGATTTCAATGTGAATGAACCTGTAACGCTGAGGTAATGTATTTTGTTTAATATGTGTGAAACATTTGGTAACTAATTAAGAACAGTATTATTAAATGGCATTACCAAGTGTTCACCAAAAAAGAGTAATGCAAGTATATTTATATTTTTCTTCTATTATGATATACATAGCTTATTCCCTGTATAGAAGAGAACCTGTCTCTTATACACATCTAGATGTGTATAAGAGACAGNATTTTTCGAATACGTTAAACGGTACAATTAACCATAATTAATTTGTTAATACACTTTAATTCATGAATTACATTCAAAATGATTAATTAATTAATGAGACCCACATGTGGGTATATTCACATATACAAACACATTATCGCTTACAAATAGAGACACACACTCGTATAAACAAACATGCATAAATATACACACACATCATTACTCCTCCTATTATATTACATTATTGATACTCCTATTAGATAACATAATTGAAAGTTTCGTTAATGTTTATGTGCTAGACTAGAGCCTGGCACGCTCATAATGCCTTAAAAGATTAAGATATTCCTGAAGTGACCCTTCAATCAGGAAAATCAAAGGGGAGAGTTACGGACGTTGTCGCGTCTGGAGAATCGCAGTTCCACACGAGAGTTTTCCTGTCATCTGCGACATTCGGTTCTTAGAGATTCAGTTTAGATTCTCTTGGGAAATTGATAATGATTAGCAGCATATTGGTCTGTTTTCTTCATCTTGGTTCATCAAGACGGTAGTAGCACGAACAAGAAGCAAGTAGAATATAATGTCTCCTAGATTTTACGAAAATGTAAGACTCCTGCAAAAATAACGTGCATTATCTTTAGTAAAATTTTTATCGACATTTAAGGGCTCTAGTGACCTTGACGTTGTCAAGCCCTAAAGCCCCAAGAAATAAAATTAACGACATTAATTATTTCTCATACGATACTTATTCACAACATGCTGTAAATTTTAATTATTTTTAACATCATTCAAATTTATGGCATTATACATATATCCTTTGAAGGGATATTCCATTTCGTAGTAACAATATAAATAAAGGTTATTTCTTTCTTTCTTGGCATGAAAATTTTTGTACTACAACAAATTTATACGTATATCTAAAATTTCTGTACCTGTTTTCACTGAAAGATAAATGTTGATGTAAAAAATATCAAAAGAAATTTTATAATTTTTCATAATCATTATTTAATCTCATAAAATCTATCGAATATACTAGTCAATGATACTAGTGATGGATAGAACGGGGAGGGTTCGCTTTTCAATTGACGGAGTTATATGAATTGGGACGTTAATTTGAAAAGCTACATTTTCTTTTTGGCTCCACCGGCCCCGGAATTAAACCCCGGATGACTTGGTAATGAGCGCTAACAACGCTAACACCTGAGTCACAGGAGGGTAAGACCTATACTTCTTATAAAGTAAAGTAAAGAAAGACCTTTACTTCTTATAAAGTAAAGTAAAGGTCTGACATGGGAATATTTTGGCACACAAAGTAAACTCCTTAAAACAATAGAAACGTTAAATAAGTATTACCCAAAAGAATCATGGAGGCTCAGGTTTCTTTAAACGCCAGTAATGTATGAAATTCTAGATGTTGACAACAATCTTCTATCTTCGGATTGGCTCGGAGTTAACCTAGCGTTTGAGGAAATATCGAAGCCCGCTCGCTTACAATTCAATTTCCAGAAACTTGGGAGACGCCGATGGCGGAACAAAACCAATTTCCTCGCTTAACATCTCCTCCTTAATGAATTAATGAATTGTCTCCCTATCAAAGGCAAAGGATAAGAGAACGCCGGGGAGCACAATGTTTGTGAGGAGTGAATTCAACAGACAAAGCAACTGAGAGGATGGTTAAACATAAAAATGAAAATGGACTCCCCTGGAGCCAATTCACAAAGATCCGAAGAGGTCTGAAAAACTTTTTTTCGACCTAATACAATACTTTCCTTCCACGCTTTGTGTGGAAAGTGAAAACACCATACGGAATGTGATAACTTTCAGTCACATGAAAATGGTGACGAGCTGGAAATCGAACCCGGGACATCTCCAATGATCGCAGGTGTGTTAACCACTACACCACCCACCCGCCTTTTACCATTTCCACCTAGACCTAACTTCCCGGCTCGTCGCCATTTTCATCTGACCGAAAGTAATCACATACCTTATACACGTTTAGGTACACGGAAGAAATACGAGCACGTGTATCATACGGAATGGTCGAAGAAACGCATTACAGCTTTATTCCGCCACTAAACTGATAATACAAAGTTATTTCACTCGGGGACTCGAAAAATTAATCAAGGTTATGAATTGATTAAGTTTCTTAATTCACAGAAAAGTTACCGTTGAAGCTTCACAAGCATGGAGAAGAAATATTTGCACTTTGACTTTCGGAGAGTTTAAGAACGAATTTACGATGAAAGGGGAAACTCGAGAACGGTACTTAGTAGCACTTGTAATATTGTGTCAGAAGTGACGTCATTATTTATTTTCATCAATGTGTGGAAAACAATTCATTCTTTCACCGTAAGTGCAATGAAGTGAGTGAAAAGAAAATGAATCAAAAGTTATTCGGAGATCTGACTATTCCAAATTATTTCTTAGAATATAATTCAGTATTGATTACAGAAATAACGATTAAAGTGAAGTAGAATTGTTGAAATTCGAAAGTTTTGAAGATAAATCTGGTGAAAAGGAAGAAATAGAAAAGCAAGAGAATTTTTAATTTTGCTTGGGTATTATGAATTCTTTACATACGAAATAACCCTTTTTCTCGTAATAAATTTTCACTAAATTTCGAAAACGGTGCGACGTGCAGGAATGCGGTTTAGCAATCTGAAAGCATAATTAACTTGCCAATCAAAATGTTTTTGAATGTATTTTTTTCTAATTTTGAATGTTAAGAAACCGGAAGTGGAACGCGCTGTGTAAATGAAATCGGTGTAATGAGCTTCTGTCCAGAAATAGGTTTCTACTTCCAGTGTATTCAAAGTCAAATCTCAAGTTTAGTTTCGATGCATCAATTTGTTCGTGAGTTGTCGGGGGAACACAGACACACGAACGGCATTGGACATCATCGCCAAAATTTGAAAAAGGACTCTCCTGGATTCAATTCGCAAAGAAATCTCAAAAATAAATTTTCGATCAATTAAAATACTTCCTTCCACCCTGAGTAATTGGAAAGCAAAAAGGTGGAGTAGCACAAATAACCGAGTGGGGCAAGTTCTTACTCCAATGAAGACTTTGATCACATATACCGTATTTTTGCGAACCGGTTTTTACTGTGAATTCTCGGTAATTCCAAAGTTACGAGACAACTAAAACAAATTAATCGGGTTGAGTAAGGAGCTCTCTTGATTTGTTTACGTCTGAGTAAGTACATGAAGAGTGTGATCGATCACTGAATGCCGCCTTTTTTTCGTTAAATTCACACATTATTTAAATATACATATGAAGACTTCGAAAAAAATGAATTATTTGTGTGGTTTGATTTGAAAATACATGCAAAATTATTATGACCCATTTATTGACATATTTTTAGACATTCATATGAGTTTAATTGCATTCACTCCAACTTGACGGGAAAATGGCGGAAACTTGGACACCTATCGACCACACACTAGACTCACTCTGGTTCACGTTAGGTCGGTATTACATGGTCATATTTCTGTGTCATATATCAATGATCAAAAATATGGCCGTGTAATTAACAAGCTTTGGTCATAGTTCATCTATCATATATCTATGACATAGGTTCTCGTTGAGAGAACCCTTGATCACATATTTCATCATATCTTTGATAGAAATATGACCGGTGATACCGGCCTTAGATGTAATCTAAGGCCCAATTTTCTGTGCATTCCGATAATCACGATTTTCGAAATGCGCGTTTCACCAACTTCGATTTACACGAAAATTGCGATTTACTTTTAAACGCTCGGGGATTCTTGGATTACCAGCACAAATCGCGATTTTCTCCAGTACTGCACGAAATTTGTCAGCCATTTTGATTGTGTACGTCCCTCGTGCTTGTCGTTTTGTTGGTTAGGTTCGTGTGCTGGAAACGGTGGAAGACATCGTATTTAAGGAACCACAAAGGCGTCCACGTTGGATTCGAGAGAGATCCACTTATTTTGATGAGTTGGATGAGGTAGATTTCGTTACGTAATTTCGTCTGTCCAAGACATCAGCCCTGAATGTCCTGGATGAGACTGAAAACCAATTAGTGTTTCCATCAGACAAGTAAGTTCAATTTACACCTCGTTTACGTACATACAACCTCAAGATATCAGTGATATTTAATTTATATTTTTGTTTACTGCCTTAACAAAAGGAAACAATGTTTGATTGTTTTTTATGATAAAGTAAATAATGATATTGAAGTTTTATTTGTTGCATGACCCCCTCTCTATTTAAATATTTTCCCGGCTTAATCCAACTAATGTTACATGCTCCCCCCTGGGAGTCCTAAATGACTTTTCTTATTTAACTATTTACGGAGCTCACTCGCTTGGGTGAGTGGGTGCAACCCCCACCATTACGAAAAGATCGGATCGACCAGGATATGCAATTGAGCCTGAAGAATACATGAAACAAACTTAATACTATTTATTCCCTTTAACTACATCCCATCGGTACAGCTGCACCCAATACCTTTTTACCCTTACATAATAAACAAGACAATCCCTGAATACATCAATACAATAATTAGAAGTATCTGTGGGATACTTAGTATGAATAACAAATAGTCAAAACAATTTATTAACTCAGTAATTAGAAGTATCTATAGGATACTTAATCGGAATAGATTGAACAAAACAGATTACTAATACTATGTCCCAAAAATAAGAGTCTTACGAGCGCGCTCGGAGAGGAGGCTTGCCCCCGTCTCTGAATTACAAGAATTTCAGTATTTACGAAGCACGCATTGAAGATGCGTACTTCGGAGCGTGCGCCTCAGTGCACACTACATAAAGGATTTACAGCATAATGAATTACTAATTTACGGAGCGTGTCGCCAACACATGCTCCGAAGTGTACGTCTCCACGTATACTGCCTGTGCGTTCGCCCGTCGGCCACCTGGGAAGAGGGGCCTCTTGGAGTGGGGAAGGGCCAATCATACATATTTTATTATAATGACGACATCGTCGCATGTTTGTATTGGCTGTGCGAGAATCACACCACTGAAACGTGGTGCTGACGAACTCAGATCCCGCGCCTCGAAGGGACGGGGGCGGCCGTTGGCCAGCGGAAATGTTTTTCCTACTGGCCTATGGCTTTGGCCGCTCACACATGCAGTCTAAGAAAAATTATTATGACTATCCATAATTTATGATGGCAGTCGGAGCAGCTAAATCATGAAATAAGTTTCTAAAAAATGAAAAAGGGATTTTTCCATTGTCTAATATACAGTACCGTAAAATATTATCTACTTATTTAAAAAATATACATATGTATGTAGTATAATAATATTCACATACATATACTTTTTTTCTTAAAACACTCATCTACCTTGTAATTTTTATTGTAGGAATGATTCTGTATCACCAATGAACCAGTTATTGGTAACATTACGATATTATGCTACCAACTGCCATCTACAGGCGCTTGCTGACTTTGATGGTTTCAGTGCGCCCACTGCCCATCGAATCGTCCACCGAGTGACTGCAGCAATTGCGAGACTGATGCCTCGCTATATTAAATTCCCCACCACGATGCAGGCAGGACATGCGAGAAACACAGCAGAAAATTAACTCTTGTTGCTCGCTTTCCCCGTGTGTTAGGTGCTATAGACTGTTCGCATGTGCGAATTTCATCACCGGGCAGTCAAATTGCAGAACCTTTCCGCAATAGGAAAGGGTACTTTTCTATTAACGTGCAAGCCATCACAAATAATATGGAGTTCGTGTATGGAGTTCGCAGACATTGTGACCCGGTGGAGAGGAAGTGCACACGATAGCACAATTTTTAATAATTCCAGAATATGTGCTAAGTTGGAAAATAGTGAATACGAGGGACTTCTATTGGGGGATTCTGGTTACCCATGAAGAGACCACTTACTTACCCCAATAGAAGTTCCATGAAACCGAGAAGAACGTGTGTATAATGTGAGTCACATACGAACAAGGAATGTTGTGGAGAGGACTTTTGGATTTCCAGTACTAGCATTAGAAATGCGACTAAATATGCAGACATCTTTTGCTGTTATAGTTGCCACAAGTGCTTCACAACATACATGTAAATGCGGGTGAAGAACTCCCTCCAGAAGACCCTAATATGATTCATTCATATTAATTTAAACTAACAGTTTTCGTAGCAATAAAATAGCGATCGCATCGTTCAATTTTACTATGCTCCATAAACTCAAATTCCCCCTCTATAGAGTAACACGAGGCCGTCTGATCAGATAAGGTATTTCAAACCTTTCTTCTTATAGTCGTAGATGAAAGAAATAATTTCAACCAGTAATACCTAGAAAGAGAGAGAATTTGCGCAGGCGATTTAAACTTTCGCTTTACTTGAACGCAAAGGCTACTTCATTTGAAGGTCAAAGTATACTTTTGAAAAATATTCAAAAACTGTTCCAACTATTTTATTTTTCTTAAATATACTGTATTCATAGTGTAATTAGTATATGTTTAATCCGCATTATCGGTAAAGTTTGGTATAGATGCAGTGAAATAATTTCCACTCACATCGCGTAGTTTTTGGTTTACCATTGGTGAGAATCCAAAGAGTGTGTTTGTAGATATGTCATTTTAATGTTATTTTTAAAGGAGAATAGAAGATAGTGTGCATCTCATGTTTCTCATTGTATTTGGAATCTTCCACCCACACGAACGTCCTTAGTTGCGAATTCACATCCAATGATGACGGTGTATCCAGTGACGGTGAGGAGAAAGAGAGAGGGAGGGGGAGAAAGAGAGAAGAAGAACAGAGAAAGAAAACAAGAATCTGTTGTTGTATTTCACAATTTCATTTGAATAAATTAATGAAAGAGATTTCAGTTTTAGTTATATTTGTTGTAATCTAAAACACGTTTTTTGTAATATTAATCTCGGATCACGATTATATACGCTGCACGATTACAATCAAATACATTTCAATTTGATTGGAATAAATAAAAGGAATTTGTCTTTTTTTATGTATTCATATCTGAAACGAGGTTTTCATATTATTGATTTCTGATTATATTTTTAGGTTGCACGATTACTACCAAATTGTTATATCGTGGATAAATATGTCACTAGAAGATGTAATTTATTTGTTCCTTAAGTAGTTTTATATTATTTATAACTCGAGAATTAAACTTTTGTGTTATTAGTTCATATTTGAGACAAACGTTTTCTATATTTATTAAATTCCTTTTCACATATATGAAAAACTTAAGAGAATCGCAAATTGTGTGAAATTACTTTCGACAATACACATCATTTGTAGGCAATGATATTTGATTTCTTTACTTCACTGTATAAATATAAGAAATTATAGGAATATTTATAAGTAATTTGTGATTCGAATTATACCAATTCCATACGATATCTTGCAATTATATTCGAATTCTGTTAAAAACTATATTGTATCACAGTATTACGCAAACGTTTTTTACAGAAACTCTAATTTTTTTTCCATTGCCTATGAAGACCTTGCGAGACAACGAATCTCGAGATGTCGTTTAAATATAGAGAATGGTAATGTTTAACACAAAACACAAAATTCTGGCAGAAGATTCAGCTAGAAGACATCTGGAGCTGGAAGCAGGATCCTAAGAACAGCGTTTTCACAAGAGTGAATGCAAAGAATATCATTTCAATAAAAAATACACCTATTGTAGAAGCAGAATTAATCTCATTGGAGCTTATAAAAAACAAGATTTCATTGTCGTTTAGAATTTCAATTGCCTCGTCAATAATAAGTTCAATCAAGAAATAATTCACACTATTTATAATGTGAATGTTAAATAAATGTTTCAATATGAAAAAATGAGCATAAAACAAATTATATACGATACAATACGTATTTTTTATTCTTCGTCTCGTTGCTGGTACAAAGGCAGCCCTAAAAATATACAATAAAAAAGAAACAAATGAATACCATATTATTCGACGGTCAAGGTCGAGCTACCGCCGCGCTCTCTGACGCAGGAATTCAGAAATATTTCCTTCGAGACCTAATAAGTTTCAGCCGGTCACTGGCGCGCCCTGGTGGCGTAAGTTTAAACTACCCTTTTGCGAGGGAGTAGCAGCTATGATATGATTCAATGTTGTTCCAGCGGCGGTCAACAGCTTACTGAAGAATATTTTACTATATCTTCAAGGCGGGAACGTCAATTCTGCCGAACTGCGCAAGTGCGTGTCGTACCTGCACGCAATAGCTGGTTAACATTTCAGGTGTACTTTATCTGTTACCTGCATGATCATTTCGAAACAGGTAAAGTTTATTGAAGTCAAGAATATACAGAATATTTTTGTTATAGAAGTCCAAAATGTGTATAATAAAAGAATTCAAAATATTTCTTTAATAGCGGTGTAATGAAACATTTTATCTCGTTACGATTTACCCGCCGCACGATGTCTTCCAAATATGGGAGCCGTTTCAAATAGACCTACGATTGGTCGAACGAAACTTCCCCACTCGAAGGGGAAGCAGGAGGAGAGAGGCGTTGCAAACTTAACAGATCCAAAACTGGTCAGAGCGCTGGGACTTAGAAAAATAAATGGGCCCTTTTATGTTATCAGTAGTGAACCTTGGGAAGAATTCATGCAGCAAGGGGATAAAAGAGGAAGAAAGGCGAATCCCCAAAACGGTAGTTTTATTGTGGGACGGGAGATAATTAATTATTATAGAAACTTAATACATAGAATAAATCATTTTTTATTTATTTCTAATTGATTTGTTTTCAGTTTTTCCTGTTTTAACAATTACTTCTCCCTTTCTAATCGCACTTTTAAAATTTCATCCATTGTAATTGGAAATATTTTAAAACTTTTGGGCTCCTCCTTGTAAATCTGGCACTATAAGTGTGCCAGTTCCTTAGAGGCTTCAAGTGCCTCTAATTTCGCTGACTCAAGGTTCTCCTCTTTGGGCAGAGTAGGTTGTCGCCAATTTCCAATTTCTTGGTGCTTCCATCAGATTTTGGTGGTTACTTGCCTGAGGAGCGGGAACGTCCAGCAGAGCTCCTTGAATTGCCTCGATGGGTTCGATGACTTCTTCCAGTACAATTTCATACTAAAACAAGAATGAGATAATATTTTAATAACATTTAGAAAGGATAGAAGGAAGTATGTAAACTATGTGCTCAACTAGTGATGAGAGTTGGTTGCAAAAGAAGTCAAGACAAATTGCCACCACTGAAATTAAGTTAGTTCATTTGTATAGAGCCTGTGCTTAATCGGGATTCATAATTTTGCAACACTTCAGTATTAGAAATATATCCAGTGGCAGGTCTAGATCGTAATCAAAGAGGGGGGTGCTAAACGGGAGTATTTTTATTTTAGAATTATTTTATTTAAAACTTATATTTAAAAAAAATATTATATCTTAATAAAGTACGTGCTCATCAAACCTGGTATTAAAAATAACTAACAATCTGATATTAAAAATAAGTTATTTATTAAAGTTATTAATATGATATTATTAATCTGGTGTTATTAATAACAATTAATAACATTGTAACACTTTTACAAAGTAGGCCACTTACTAACTTCAATTTTATCAGTTAAGAGTTCAGGTCCAATAATAGATCCGCCCCTGAATATATCACATAATCAAGTTATCAGTAAAGTTGCAATTAGTTTATTCTTGTGGAAGCAAAGTGTTAACAACTGTAAATATTGTTCTTTTTTTATGCATAAATAATCCCACTATACCTGAGATTCGAAGACTTTAAAGGTAGACACGACATCCGGTCTGGAAGAAGGTCTTGCTTCCTCACGATCTCAGGAAAAACATATATGATAATATTTAGTTTCCACTTTCCAATAAGTATATATAACCAATTATTATATAATTATAGACGATATATCTGACCTTGGTCACATCTTTCTCCATCAAAAACATTGCAGTACCCTACTGCACTACTTCCCAGTAACACTTTCATCCTCTCCAAAATGGGATCGTAAGTACCTTTCAATGGGGGCCCCCCTCCTAAGAATCCCATCAAGTTGATGAATAAACTCCGAAATAAACAACACAAGAAAAAATAAAAAATCAAACTTGACTGTAATAAACTGTTGCTGACGCTGTCTTGCAGAATATTTCCGTGCATTTTTTTTTTTTTTAGATTCTCCCAAGCACCTTTAAGATTTTTCGGAGTTCCATAGCTCCCAACCACTGCACCACTTCTTTGGATACATTGCCCCACATGGCCATCTTATCTTTAAGAGCGACTGCATCAGTCCTAGTATTCTCCACTACGGTAAAAAACTTCCTGTCTCTCCAGAATGAGAAGGAGTACTTCCTTCCCTTTCACAGAGAAATTCTCATTCATTACACATTCAGCCATAGTACAACGAAACACACAAATGAATACACTTCCAACACACACTCAAAGGCACACTACAAAAAAACTGTCTACCTTTACAATATGTGAAACAAAAAAATAACGCAAACTAAAATATCACCCAAAATTTTAAAAAAATAAAACCAGAAAAACTGCACAATCTCAAACGTAACTTAAACCCAAAAGAACAAGTGAAAATCTTACTACTAAAAACACATTATATATCACAAATAATATAAAATACAACCAAATACAACCCTGAAATAAATATAATGACAGAATGAAAATAACACTACTAACCTAGAATATAATGAAACTTCAACCCCACCCTGAAATTAAGAAAATGCAAGAAATGAAAAAGCTAACCTAAATAAAACGAAAATTAAAACCATCACACTGAAGCTAACCAAACATTCTCAAAATCTCAATTCTCTCCACAAAATCAATCTCCAAATAGCTCACAAAGAAACACCACCAGAAACGCAAGTACGAACAAGAAGAGCAAGAAGTCACAAAAGCGTCTATTTACAGGAGCGCAAGACGCTTGTTTCTCGCTTCATTTGTCTTCAAATTACCCACAATGCACTGTAAAACTACTACCAACCTAGAGAATTCGTCAAAATCATCGATCAACATAATCAACGATTAGATTTGCTTGGTGAAATGAACAAACCGTAATCGCGATTCCATTTACCTAATCGCGTTTACAGAGATCGCTATTACTCTAAATTTGGTGAAATTGGCCCTTAGTCTGTTATTCTCCTCATCAATGGGAATCCACGTGCCTTGCTCCGAAGACGAAGATTTGCAGGGACATTGATTGTTTGTATGCATTTCCCACACAGAGCATTTTAAATAAACAAAGACGATAGTCAAATCGCACAAACAAACTTTTATTTCTACCTAGATTTCCGGTACGGTAATGTTTTCGAAAACATAATACTGGTGAATTTTACTGCGAACAATTCAGGGTGATAAGATCAGATTAACCAAGTTTCTTCGGATGTCGACGTTGAACCAATAACCAAGAACTAAGAATTTGCTAGTGTAGATAGTAAATATGTGATCATAGCATTTCATCGCATATGCGATATTCCAATTTTATTGTATTTGTATATCGTCTTTTATATTAAATAATACCATAAATGATTTTTTAAACCCACAAATAAGAAACATCTAATGAGATTTTTACGTGTTCTTTTTGGGTTATCTACCTAAGAAGAAACCGCGTTTAGGACGGACTAAAATACTTCATAACTAAATAAACAAATACATAAACAAAGTTCTAAATAAAGCAGTTAAAAACTGCTTATGACCACGTGGGGGAACAATAAATTATGTTACTCTCTGAAAAAATGCAAGGAACCATCTCATCAATTGCGATTGAGGATTTAATCTTCGAGTAAGAAATTATTCAATGATTGTTATTCATTTATAATTCCAAAATGAGCTTTAAGTATTGTGTGTATCAAAAATTAGAGATTAATAATAACAAAAATATTAATGACATTTCCACCTGAAAATCCACTTTTACTCGAAGGAAAACCGGAGAAAATCCCGGGCCAGGATGGGGTTGCATAGATAATGTACACAATGGTGCCACGGTTAAGTACGTTAGAAATAAACTATTATAAATAAAATAGGATCAGAAATAACATGCATGGAAAAGTAATTTAAACAATATAGAACAATAATCATGACGTGATTAAGTACAAGAGGAATTAAAATAACTTTCATCGTAGAAAACGTAAAAAAATGTATTGGGAATTTGAAAGGTTTTTGCAACTAATAGTGTGTTCTCGATGATCAAATTTTGGAATATTTGTTTAATGATTTGATAGATTTTCTGAAATTTCACATACATTCTCATACCACTGTTTTATGTGTTTTTATTTCATAAATGAAGCCGTAAATTTTATTTAATTTCATTTTTAAATGGTATAATAATCTCGGATTGATAATATAGGCAAACAAACGTTTTGTGATACATACGTGTAAGGTGGGTTGCATTGGCCACGTACATTGCCATATTTATCTGCAGAATTGTAGAGCTTATACGGTATTCGAAAAGTTTTCTTACCTTTCATTTGAAGGCAAATCACTATCTGCGATTATAGCACAATTAATAAAATAGTATTAATATTTCAAATATTCTTAAAATACAAATGATGAACAAAATGGATAGACATTTTATTTTTAGTAAACTCACACAAGGCTGACAATATAAAGGAAAAGCGTTAGATTTTAATACATTGCATTAAATATTAATGAGGAATACATCTTTGTGAGAGTAATGTGTCTCCACTATGTTCATTTTTCAATTTATTCAATGTCTGTAAATGTTTTTGGGTCTTAATTTTTTATAAGGTACACAGCTAGTGTGCTCTTTACAGTATTGTTTTATTGTTTATTTCATCAATTATCCAAATTTCTTATCATCATCTGCCAACCCGGATACATTGTTCTATCTAAAACAACCCAACAATAATAATATAATAAAATTTCTGTCGAAAAAGCAGTTACAACTGCGTATGACCACGTAGAGGACAATAATTTACTCTCCGGAAACAATCAAGGGACCATCCCATTAATTCCGATTCAGGGTTTAAAGGCAGAGGTGAATTTAAAACTTCAGCACACCCCTAACATAAGAAGAAAGGTAGTTCGTCACGTGTTATAATATAAATAGAATACCATCAAATTTGTATTTCAATAAAATATGAAGTACGCACTATTATCAAACTATAGATTATTCGGAGAATATTTCTCATAAATCGTAACTAATAAAATAACTCTAAATTCAAGATTAATTATTGCAATAGAGCCTAGAAATCTTGTATAAAAAATTTTCCTCTACCCGAAGGAAAACAGGTGTAAAACTCATGCCAGGATGGGATGTCTTTATAAATGTCCGCTGTTTAAAATATCCTTCGTGATATGAAAGAGCTGAAGCAAAACCAACAAAAGACTCGTAAAGCAGACGCCTGTTTATTAGAAACTTTTCGTTTTTTCTCCTTCATGTCGCGTGGCTGTTGTGTTAATTACATGAAGCGCACTCTCTCTTCCTTTTATCTTCAAAGAGACGTGCCGCCGCCGCTGTCGTTCGCCGCCGCGCGGTGTGTGTGTTTGCGAGTGCGTGCGCAGCATCCGATGGAGCGATGGGCGAAGAGGGGGTAGTGGGTGGTGAGTGCGGGGGGGGGGGNGTCGCTCTGGACCATCGCGATTCCCACGCGCTCTGCTCAAAGCGCCAGCCGCCGCCGTCATCAGTCTGTGACGTCGACAAGATTTCGTTTCACTGGTGGCAGCGGTTGTATTGTTGACGGATACGCTTGCTTCTATACCCTCCAAGTTTCTAGTGTTTCTAGTGTACTACGTCGACACGTGTTGCAGTTTGTCGTAAGTAAAAAATATTTGTGGAAAATTAATTCTGATAATTTTTTGGATATTGTCTATTGTTGATCCCTTTAAAACGACAGTTTCTTATGAAGCGACCTTTCTAATCTTCAATTGAAAGGTAAACTATCTAAATAAGGAAATTAATGTAAATTTCCAGAAATATCAAAAAGTTAATTTTCTTTTTAGATTACACATGATATTACTAGAAAAATGTGTAAGCGTTTGTTTACCTTCCAGTTACACAAATATTTATCGTTACGAATTATATCTCCTAATTTTGAGATGATGACTACTGTGATGTGTGTGTAAATTTGTTCCCATTACAAGTCACCTGTAAAGCAATAGTTGTAAACCAAATTTGAGAATTGAATTTGGATTGCTTTGGAACAGATCCGCATTTATGGATAGTTCCTTCCGACGTTATTTAATTCCATTGTGCAACTTCCCGATTCTAAAAGTCCAAAATTAAAAAGATGAATATAGTTTTCTCGATGAGCATTGAAATGTACGTACTGAATGCCAAATCATGTTTACTTTGCCCGTTTACAGAATACACCGCGATAATGTTAATTCGTAGACGACAATAGTTTGATGTTTGGTTTTGTTGCAACAGTTTTTACGTGAATTATACTCATTCGTAATTTTTTATTACGGTTTTGGAGTTTTGTATGAGTGGGTAGTTGAGTGGGGCATACTCCAGATATTTTAGCAATGAAAAAGATGAAATGTAACAATGATTATTTGTTTACATAAAGTAATTGATTGGGAGTACGATTGAATATTTTTTGCGCCAATATTACGGTTTTGCATCCATGTGTATTAGTTAATGATATAATTGAATGCCATATAGAACAATAATTAAGAATTTCAATTTTGGTAAGAAAAATATTTGTAAAACATTTTGAACATTCTTAAACTTTCTTAACCAGTGAACAATTGAGAAAGTAAGTTCACATTTTCAAATAATATTAAAAACACTTTACGTCATAAGCTTTTCATATGCTCAAATTTTAAAAATAAAAATTCGACACTTAATATTTTCTAAGAATAATATTTAAAAAATTGTATAATTACATATTGTCTTATCTTTCATTAACTTTATACAACAAAAAATAAATTTCAATATATTGTAATAGAGCACCGAGAGAAAGTTCATTCGCATTAATAATGTTTCAGCAGTACAGTCAACTGAAGAAAAAAAGCTTTAAATTGATCCAGAGCGTTGGTAATTCAGTTACGGCCCAGCGACAAGTGGTAAGTGCCAATAATTTCTCCTACACTTCCGTCTGAACAGGGACGTAGCCGATGTGGTATTAAATTAACGTGCTACTCTTAATGAAGATAGAATTTATTGCCAAAATTCAGTTGAAAACCGCGTATAGGATGTCCACGTGCAGGACGATAAGACAGTTTACTCTTTGGAAGCAATCTAGGGGCTGTCCGATCACTTCCGATCGAAGAAAAACAGAACGAGAAAAATCGTGTCACAATTGAGAACCGAGAACAACATTACTAATGAACACTCGAAATAATAATAATTTTTAGGTTTTAATATTATTAAAAGTGTTACAATAATGTCGTGATAAATATACAATTAAATTAAAAATTCATGATTCACATTATTATACTTAACTTAAACTAGAATATGAAGTTATATTTTTGATTAAAATGAAAGAAATCACGGAAAAATATGTTAGTCAAACGTCGGAGTTCTTCCCAAGTGTAACTGATTTCTCTTGGTATTCCTTCATTTCCGCTTCAAATATCTCCACTCTTTTGCGAAATGTTAGATTTTCCAGAGTAATCCGTATGTCGGGTGGCCCGTCGGTCAGGTGTGTGTTTGTGTGTTCATCTCCAACGGCTCCCACGGATTTCGGTATCCTTGTGTATGTGTGAGAGAGAGAGAGAGGGAGAGAGACGGTATGGGTGAACAAAATAGAAGTGTGCGTATGTTTCTTCTGTGTACCCTACAAGTGGCGAAGATACGTGATTTTTCTGTTAAGATGAAAATGGTGACGAGCCGAGAATCGAATCCGTGACTCCTCCTGCATTGATCTGGGTGGGAATATGGTGAACAGTTGCGGAAGGCGAGCGGGTAGTGTAGAGGATAACTCCCCTTGCGATCAATGTCGGATTCTCAAGTTCCGTTCCCTGCTCGTCATTTTCATGTGACCGAAAGTTATCAGAATAGACGCGTGATTGCTTTTTTTTGAGCTGACGAGACTATTTGACAAATTGATGACTTCATTGAAAAAAAAACGCACAACCGTTTCCTCGTTTGTTGTCAGACTATTTTTTTTGACTATTCTCGCTTTTTTGACCCCCGTTAGTCACCCACTACTCCTTCAGATGTCCTATAAATATAGTCCGCCAAAAACAGAAAAACTGCCACTAGGGTAGCCTGACTATCCTAATTAGCTCGTAACGATATTTTACTAAGGTCGCGACTTGAGCCGGATGATAGCTGTATCTGATTTTATTCAGTTAAGAGAAATCCTAATTACTATTTTTCTCACAGTAGAAACATTTACTACTTATATTATTAAGTGATCGTTAGTTTTCTCGTGTAATACAGACATATAAAACATAATTTGAACCAGTTGCACGACGTCCAATTATCGAGATGTTACCTCAACAGGATATATAAGTGTTTTACCCTACTCTCCTCTACGTATTATTCAGATTTAAATTATGTACTGCAGTGAGATGCTATCTCGGTAGCGAGATGTAATAGAGGGGTGAGTCAAATACTCTTCTGCTCGTCTACCTTAGACGAGAAAAATATGTCTTCATATAGTACAATATAAATAAATTTATTGTTAAAAAATCAGTTACAACTACGTATGACAACGTGGAGGACAATAAACTAATTTACTCTCCGGAAGCAAGCAACGGACCATTCCATCAATTCCGATCAAGGGATCTAAGACACAGGCGGATCGAAAATTTCCGAAAACTCCTTAAATAACAATATAAAATTAGTTACGTGTTATAATATCAACAGAATACCAACAAATATGTTGTTCACAAGTATGTATTATTATTGTACTCTAGGTTTTCGGAATATATTGCTCATAAATTATAACCATTAAAATAACTCTAAATTCGAGATTAATTATTGCAACAAATGCAAGAGCCCAGAGAGTCCACCCGATGGAAAACCGAAGAAAAACACGGGCCAGGATGGTGGTAAGTTAGTAGTTAATTTTATCGTAATTTACACTAGATCCTGGGATTACAGAGAATTTCAATCGAAAGATATCAGTTACTGATGTACATCCGTACAATTAAAAAGTGTCCACAACAGGTTAGGACAGACTGACTAAATAGCAGTTTCTTTGTCATTGGCGAAGACTATATGTTGTGAGAAGATTGCAATAAAGAATAGAGGAAATTTGCTCTCAAGACCAGTAGTTGGTGCTTAGTCAATAAGCCGACTGAGAAATGGGGCTTTACTTGAAAAAAAAACATACTAAAGCACTCATATTGGGGTGTTCAGTTTTCTCCGGACGATATAACTATTGATAAACCTCTGGTTTTAATCCATTCCCATTCCTATCGCCCAACTTATCGTGGCTGATGTTGAAATTTTACAAAAAAAAATTCCTTTCTGTCCCGGGTAACTGTTGGAGGTAAATCTCACACGGATAAGAAATACTTTGCTAAGGCTCGCTAAACCTTGATAGTACTATGTAGGCTTTATTTGCTATGTATGCCATGTACTTTTCGACAACGTAAGCTATCGAGACTATCGATATATTCACAATACTATCGATNCCTTGATGGAACCATGTAGGCTTTATTTGCTATGTATGCCATGTACTTTTCGACAACGTAAGCTATCGAGACTATCGATATATTCACAATACTATCGATTACGGTAAATAATTTAGGAGATCGAGATCAGCAACGTAGGGATAAAACAAACAAATTTTCAATTTTTGGAAACGGAGGAGTCAAAAGTCAATATTTTTTCCTCTGACATTACTACTTTAAAATCTCATCGAGTATGTTATGAAAAGGGTATAGGAAGAACGATATAGCAGCAACCCGCATTCAAACATTTTCAGACTTTTTTTTCAAATAGTGAACATTATAATTCTTTACATTAATAACTCAGACAACACGTTCTTTTGTGATGTGTGGACAGATATCGATTCAGAGGAATAAATGTTTCATTTCGTTCTTAAAAAATGAAACCCATGTGGAATATTGTTAAAAATTACACGTCAACTTCTGAAAATCGCGAAGAAAATATTTCACTACTAAACGATGGCAAAATCTTATCAAATACTCAGGACATCGCAAATTTTTTTAATTCTTACTTCTCAGAAGTAGGTAAAATAACGAACTCAATATATCCAAATCAATTTTCTCCAATTATATCCACCCACGTACCCAATTCTATGTTTACTTCCGAAACTAACGCCAGTGAAATCATGAGAATCATCAGCTCATTAAAAAACAAATTTTCAACAGGCATACATGATATATAGTTAAATTTTCGTCCCACGCTATATTAAATCCACTCATAAATATATTTAATAGTTTTTTATCGGAAGGGGTGTCTCTTAATATATTTAAGAGAGCTGAAGTAAAACCTTTACATAAAAAAGGAAACAAACTTAATATTCGAAATTACCGACCAATATCCCTACTACCCACTTTCTCAAAAATTCTACAAAAATTGTTCTATAAGCGCCTTCTAGATTTTTTATCAAAAAATAACATTCTCTCTGACGATCAACATGGTTTTAGGAAATCCTTTTCCACTACAAGCGCCATATTT
>NNCF01127891.1:238355-286575 GCA_002313205.1 Laupala kohalensis
TTTTATTCTACCAACTCGTGATTTAACCTATCCTTGTATAAATTACTTGTTTCTAGATGAGCTATTACTGAGAAATTTCATGTCGATCCGATGCTGCGTGATTTTGCGTGACGCACATTGCAGTAGGACATGCGCAGCGGAGACGCTCTGAAAACACGCCGTAAAAATACGTGCGCGCTTATATGCCTGTTATCCACGGGAATACCGACGTCAGTCAAC
Organism: Laupala kohalensis; assembly: GCA_002313205.1. Classification (NCBI taxonomy): domain Eukaryota; kingdom Metazoa; phylum Arthropoda; class Insecta; order Orthoptera; family Trigonidiidae; genus Laupala; species Laupala kohalensis. The sequence continues at coordinate 238,575 of NNCF01127891.1, forward strand.
ATTGAGTAATAGCCACTAAACATGTTACGTTCTTAAGATAAACGGATGCTCCGGTTCATACATGCTTTCCTTCACGCTTTGCGCGGAAAGCTTTTGCTTTTTTAAATAAATTTCGCTTCCAAGGAATGTAATATGAAAGACATCTCACAATATTTGTGTTATTTTATTTGCTCATTGGAAATGCGGAATTTCTGTTTTTAAAGGTGTTCTTGAATCTTTCAGATGAATGTGTTTCAAATGAATAAAACACGTTATAACGTACACTCGATATTCATTTCGGGAAGCAAGGATAGGTTATAGCTTTAGTGTTTCCAAGCTTGCACATGATATTCATACATTTAGAGACGGACTTCATAAATGTACATGCAAGAGAGAGGGAAAATATTCGAGAGGGAAAATATTCGAGAGGGAGAATATTTAATTCTCGTAGGTTACATGAGTTTAGGAGGTGATATTTTCATACAATCCTAATTCTTCTCTTTTGCATTCGATAAGTTTCAATGCTCTGAGGGGATTGACCCCAGAAGATAATGCCGTATCGTAATTACGAGTAAACATTTGCAAAATACATGCAACGAGAAACGTTGACTTACAATGCTTGAATGCTATTTTAACACTAAAGTTGAATTAAAACTAGAGAGCTACTGGAATATCCTTTGGGTGGGGTGGAGACTTGATGCGGTGTCGCCACTTGTTCCAATCGCTTCTGTCATTGCCTGTGCACAACCTTCACGCTGTCGGGATCCAGGACTAGGTTGCCTGCATTAGTAGTAAGGTCCTTGTTCGGATCACTGGTTTTTTCTGAAGTGCCAGTCCCATAAACAGGTCATTTGTGATTACCTGTGTCAGTATTTACAGGTTATTAACCTATTAAACTTTTGTAACTTGTAATTTTGGATACAAAACGTTTGTAACTTGTAATTATGCTTTAGTTATTTTTGTATTGTTATACACTGTTCATATAAAGTGGTTAAGAAAAAGAGATATTTAGAAAGTTACCCTCTAGAAATAAGATAAAGTGAATGATATGTACAGAAAGTGTATTAGTATATAAATATATCGTGACGTCCTTATGTAGAGGACCATGGTTTGCACTATGCAACGGTCCTTACCATGTGTTCCTGGTGCTAGTTCAGTTACGTATAGCCCATCGTCGCTGCACATTACCGGTGACTGAGGTCACGCCGCAAGTTTCAGCGCCTCCAACCAGAAAGCCTTGCCCAGTCGATGAGCCAGCTCAGTATGATGCATTTTTTCGAGGTTTCACTAGAACTTGTAAGTTGTATCCAATTCATCTAAAACGCCACTGATTTTGGCGTACGTAATTTGAGAACTATATTTACCTCTTTGCGTCATCGAGCAGGTCAAGCCGTCGTTATTACATGTTATCAAGAATTAATTTTCTCAGTAATGATATAATAATGTTTCAGCTATTAAATAGCATTACCAAATGTTATTAATTATTCTGTAAGCATTGATTTGTCTTTGATTTTGTAAGCATTGATTTTAACACCATTGAAGCAACATATAGAAATGTATATAGTTACATTTACACTTAACTTAGTATGGACTCAAAACTTACGAATTTAAAACCGATACGTTCATAGAATATCTTTGTTGAATGACACTCCGCAATTAAATTTATATTGCATTGTTACATTAATTTTGATTTTCAGAAAATCAACGTCGAAAGGTTCCATGTAGTTACGACCGACCATTGTACGTGCAGCTGGAATGGAAGTTATGCCATGCGAAAGGTAGACAGGGAGGAATTTAGCATTTCCCAATTCGAAGCGTGCTCTTTACGGAATGACTGTGGAATGGCTCATGATGTGCATAGCAATGGCGCCTGCCAGAGAACTGCTATTGCAGCTACCTCCCACTTTTAATCCCTTAGGAAAAAGCTAGTTACCATTAAATGTAAATACGATCCTTCTAATTTTCATCTTGTATTTTAAATGTAAAAGTTTTAAAATGGTAAGACGGAAGAGCAGACCTTAAGGTCTGAGAGTCGCCAAAATAAAGGCACTTTTATTATTATTACTATTATTATTATATTCAAAGGCGTTCTAAATTTTTGAAATCACTATTACCATTTAAAAATTTGTTATATGTAAATACCCAAATATCAGTATCAGATATTTCGTAATTTCTTCGACTACATTTCCGTAATATTTTTCTGAATCTTTAAAATCTTCAACTTGTTATAAATCATATTTTTTGCACTGCAATAATAAAAAACGACAATGTTATTTTCGTGAAAGTTTTTATTATCTACAATTGCTTCCCATTTTGCGCAGTGTAAGATCTGGAAAGAATGAAATTTTATATGTTAATATTATTTAAAATTTAAAAATTAAAATACATTTACAACCTTAAGTAATTACACTAGAAACTAATTTCAAAATCAACTTTCATTTCATTGCAAAATTGTTTTTAAAAAATGTAACCATTATCTACATTTGCCCATTTTTCTCTTATAATTGGAAGGTAGAAAAGCGAATTGGGGAAAAATGATCAATTGGACAGTGTGCTTCTCTAATGTTGTGTGGGTAGAAAATAGTTCCCTGAAGAAATTCGCAGCAGAGTTGGCCGCTGACGCTATAATCCCAAGAGACATCATTCGAAACCTCCTACGGAATTGTTTGAACCAGAATTAATTTTTCCTACATGCGATTACAATTTTCGCGAGTGACTTGCAATGTTTCGAACGATTTCTTTAGTGAGATTTCATTTTGTGCAACTTTGTTCAGATTTCTTGTTTAAGCCTCTTAATATATGAGTCTGTGACTATAAAATTTTATGGAAGACAGTTTCAGCTTTAATTTATTGCCAAATTAGTAATGCACAACCATTGCGCATACTTTCTCATATACGTTTCTCCGTCTGCAGAATAGAGTGAGATAAAAATTCTTTAGTGAAAGGGTCATTTCTGGCGTGGTCCTCTATATTTTGATCTTCTTCCAGTGTTCTATTCATGCTCCAAGTCGTTAGATAAACTTTTTACTGTCTTTTACTTGAAATTTGGAAGTAAAATAAATATTCAGAATTTATTTCTAAACACACAGCGATATATCAGTCTTTTAAATATCGTAAAAGTGTTATGTAAATGTAATTACGTTGTAGACAGAAATTGATGTATTTTCGTATCTGCTGTCCTCTTATGAATTTTGTCATTATCATATCCTTAATTTCAGTTTACGAAAAATGGATTCTACGTCTGCTTGATCCATTTACACTACTAAATATTATTCAAGCTTCTTAAAACAGGAAACAAATGCTTAAATGTAGCAGTCAGAAATTATTTTACTGTGTCTATACCAAACTTTCAAGCGAGATACCGCTAATGCGAATGTAATTCACTCTAATTGTACTTTGCGTACAGAAAATTTAAGCAAAATCGTTGGAGAAACATTCAAAAGAGTACTTAAACTTTATGTGAAGTACCTTTCCTTTTGAAGTTAAAGAAATTAGAGCACGTGCATCGACAACAAGTAAATTATACCGTAAATACGAAATACGAATTGATTAATCCATTTACTCAGAATCGTCGCGCACATACGGGCAGACGGACGGGGAGACGGACAGAGGGAGGTTATGCCAAAAACCATTTTTTAAGAATCAGGGATCGCCAAAACTGATATTTCCGTCAAAATCTCGCTTTGAAATGTTTTCACGATTACAATACTTTCTGTATACTACTTATATGAGAAAGTAAAAAGCAGTTAAAACTACGTATGACTATGAGGAGGAAATTTCATCCGTTACATTTAAAAACCAAAGAACATTTTCTTTCCGTCATCCTTAAATTTGTCAAGTTCTTCGAAAAAAATTGTTCAAAATGTTGTGAAACTGCTAGAATACATATGACGCATTTTGTAAATTGATACCGTGCAAAGCAAACAGGAGTATTACTGAAATAAAAATGAGAATGTCGATTTTTTGTGTAAATAAATTGGATTTTTCAATGATTACATAGCGAGACGTGATTCGTCAACGGGAGTGATAAATATTTTTATAACGGACTAAACACGTTCCACAAATATTTGCAGACAAAACTTGCTTCATAAGCTTCCCATCAATATTTGTAGGTGCATTCTGAACATGTCCTCTATGTCATCTGTTTATCCAAGGCATTCCATTTCCCAGATCAGAGTTCAAAAATAATATCATTGCAACAAGATCTAGGTTTCTATGGAAGGGACAAACTCATTAAAGTTGGCGACATCTCACATATAACAGGCAGATTAAAATTAGAAAATATAATTCGTTTTTTTCAATTTATTTTCCAATTGAACATTTCAGTGAAATTAACTGTATTTGAAATTGACGATTGTTGCGTATGTTGTCATTCCTTCAACAATTTAAGAGCAGACTTAAACATTTACGAGGTAATGTATATCACATTTGTTGAAACATTTGTGGTTGGGATAATCGAATAGAAGTTAAATAATTTATATATCATTCGTGAAAGATCTGACTGAGAACGTACTCACCATTTTGAAGAAGAAACAACGAAAAAAGGTTTCCAGTTAGAGCCTTCGGTATTAGATATTTGAATGAAAGAGAAAAATATCGTAATAATAGTCCATTTTCTGTTTGTGGCTTCAATATCAGTAGATCATCCGTCGCTTTAGACGTATTTACGTCCGTCATCAAGGCTTATTATTTATGATAAATACGTATGCCACCTACAGTCATCTGTGCTATGGGAATACGCATGACGTCGGAGCACTGTCACTTTTATGATCAGAAAAAAAAACGAAAAATGAGTACATCAGGTGATTTTATATGATAACCTCATTGCTTCATCAAGTGGGCTATATTCCTTTGAAGTCCGTAATCGGGTAATACGTTAAACGGGTCATTAATTTGCTTATATATAGGGTCATTTATGTGTAAATTTACATATTCTTTTAAGAGCCACCGTTTTTTAAATGTGAAAACTTGTATGCAGAAGTTTTCGAGCCTGATAAATTAAATAGGGTCGTATCCATAAAGAGGAAAATCTTTTAAAAGATAGGTGGTGCATGAAACAACACTAAAAACTAGGGTAAGAATTTTTAGGTGCCAATTTATTATGAAAATAGGACGGGAAAATGTGCCATAATAAGGGAAAAAGGGACAAGAAACAAACAAAATGGTTTAATAATAACTCGAATTATTAAACGAACAAATTTCATAAGAATATTGATATAAACATTTAATTCTTGTATGAAAATCAATGATATTTTCAAGGGGTTTCTTTAGTCAGGGATCTCAACGAGAGAACGAGTGTGTATGAGAGCGCGGCGTGCGGGAAATTTCAGAGCGAAGGTACTTGTAACGCAGAGGTAATGCACTTTTTTTTATTATGTGTGAAACATTTGGTAACTAATTAGGAAGAGTAGAAGTAAATAGCATTACCAAGTGTTCATCAAAAAAATGTAATGCATTTTTATTTTATATCTTTCTTTATTATGATTTTCTTTGCCTATTCCGCGTTCTAATTTTATATTGCTTTACACTGACTTTATAATCGAAACAGAAATTTTCTAAGGCGCTTCCGTAAACTCCCCTGTTTTATTTTCAATTTAAATTCATCTTTCTCCAGAACCTGATCACTGAGACACTACCCTGGTTATATCTCTTTCTACAATTCCTGATATTTTCATCTCTCTTTAATGTTTCTTCTTTTAAGCGCCTCTTAGCTTGTGGACTCAACAGTTTCTTTCCCAGCTGCATGGAGACGGACACTTTCTATTATCGTGGCGCGTCTTTAATTGTTTTTTTTACTAACATTATTTTATTGTGCGGAAGCCATGTAAGGAATTTGTTAGCACCTTCTTCCTATCCGATAACAGAAGCCGTTATAGTGATTTAGATAACCGGGAACTCTGCCCGCGTGCCGTTCTCTTGACATCCCTGCTCTGTATCGATGTGAACAGCATATTGCACTTAATCGAAAACTCTCTTCGCGAATGAAGACGGACATTTGAATGATGAATGAGCGACTTTTGTGTTTGCTTCCGTATTTCATTCGTTTTAATGCCCTTCTGCAATTCACTATTTCCAGCTCACAATTCGATTCATCGTGTCTCCAATATCCTTCACTTGAATTCACTTCCCTTTTAGCATCGCTTCAAGGGGCTTCATGGGACATCATGTTCAACAGTTCATAGCGGTGACGAATGAACGATTTATAAAACATTATATTGCTTCGTCTTCTTTTCCACTTGATTTTTCCAACAATATGTTCCCTATTTTGCACTACACTTCAAAGAAATCCTTAATACCGGAACTTTCATTAATTAATGATATAAGTAAATAATGATTTTGCTTGTACACTGATTGAAATAAAAATTCTCGCATTCAGAAGTGTTTTATTTTCTTTTTCTCTCTCTTTAGTTTAGTCAAAGACAATCGTTGACTGCCATGTCTTCTACCATGTCATTACACAGTACATATAATTTAACTATGAACATACTTTCTACATATCTACTGTCTTTACCTATTCTGTCATCTCTTATTCATTTGTCCTCTCCTCCGATTTTTACATCATTATGTTTCTTGACTTTAGTCATTGTTCTCTTTTCTCTTCACAATCTTTTTTTCATCCTCGTGTACCATTCCTCTCTTTTTCTTTTTATAATATGTCTTGTAATATTACTATTCGTAACACATAGGTCTTGTAATTTATGTATCGTGATCAAATCGTCCTTTTTCTGTGTACTTTCCTATCATTTATCTTCCTGCTTATCTGCCCTTTCTGTACCATATTCGTCACACTCCAAAATGACAAGTTCTTCATCTTCCTCCGAACTTCCACATATATCACTGTGTTCTTAAATATTTCTTTTCTGTGAATACTTGTTAAGATTCAAATCTCACTTTTCACTTGTACATAATTTATTACAGACCTGTTAAAATTGCCATGGCCAGACATACATTCCATTCCATACTTTTAGATTTGAAACCATTTTCTATTATCCAAAAAAGCCACTTTTGGGATATGATGATATGTTAGTCGACCTATTTCAGATTCTCCATCTAGTATGTCTTCCTCTCCTCCTACTAATTCTTTGGTTAACTTTTCCGCTACCCGGCTCTCTTCTCTTTATGATAAATCTCTTCTCTTAACTTTAATATTATTTTTCCATTTACATTAATTTCTCCATCCCTATTCATAAGTTTCCTGTATTAAATTTTCTGTATGTGTAAAGATGCCATGAATTACCTCCAAAGCATCTGTTGATTTTGATTTGTACGAACCCTACAAATTTTGTAAGCATTGGCGCTGTACCTTTTCAACAAGCAAATAAACTATTTTGTTTCTCCATACGGAACGTCGGTAAACCAAAATCAGTCTTATTGCTCCAGGAGTGGTTGTCGGATTAGCGTGAAACTCTTGTCGCATGCATGGACCCCCAGCACCCCAGCATAGTGGGAGAGGTGTACTGCGTCATAAACAACTGGCACTCACGTCGAGATCTCTCGACACGACACATTCCCAACTTTTATAAGATAATTTAATATAAGTTTAAATTATATGCTTAAAATATTTTTCATTTTGAAATTAACATTTAGTACGATAATGTGAATTCATCAACCGTAAAATTTCTTGTATACTTTTCAACACCGTTGTACTTATAATAATAATTTATTTAAAAAAAAACAAAAATTTAACTATCGCTTATATTGTTTTTATTATGTATTGTAGTCAAATATTTCATCTATACTCGATATAGAAACGGCTGTGTGCATTGCCTCGGAATACACTTATCGATCCGGGTGAGCGAGAATGTGGCTTCATGACATATTTAATTATTCCGAAGCGTATACTTTCAAATTAAATTCCTTGTTACATTACGTTGGACATGAATTAAAGTACGATATCCCTGGGGGTATATTTGATTTCTAAAACGTTTTTACCGTCGTTTTCATTGCAAATGATTGCAGCGTATTTAGGCTATATTACTTATCCATTAAAAATTTTGTATTGAAACAGTCTTACTGCAAAATAGAATTGAAATGCAGAATTCCTTTGATAATTTCTCGTAATCCTTTTTCTTTAAATGGAAAGCGACCAACTGCTGTCAATTTTTACCTACAGCTACATTTTGGAAAGATAACTACTTAAAAACATTTCTGAATTATCTAATACATCTACGTTTCGGAAACATGGTTTGCCTTCAAAGCGTCACCTTCAAAGTGTCTGCTTTCAAAGAACAGGGAAGAGAACATACGTCGGAGGTTGAAAATACCTGTTGCATGTCTCCGTATAAACCAGCGGAGTCTTGTACAACGATGTCGATCTCTCGCTGTGTTTTGCAACGCTTCTGTACAACCGAACGTATATTTTTAGATGTTTTCGACATGAGCAAGATATATTATTTTAACTTAAGGAAATGTGGAGGTACTTTTTTTCTGTTTACATGCTACCAGTAATAAGCTTCTTCTCGAATACTTTTCCCAATTCACTCCTGTTGTCACGAATACTCCAGTTCGAATGTAAACTGGAATTTTTGACAGATAAATGATAGTGTTGCATTTAAAACCATGAAGTTTCTAGCAAAAAATTGGATTCCTATATACATGAGCAGTAAGAGTGGTCACTTCATTAGATGTTATAATTGTCTTCTAAATGCACTTGAATGTGTTCGAAATACATCTGAGACGCAGCGAAGTGAAAAAAAACGTTTCTTTAATACTTGCTAACTGTACTCCTATTGATCATAGGATAAATTTTGTTTCTTCTATATATGCAGATTTAAGTATATTAAAATTAATATGTGTAATCTGCCAGACTTTAAGTTGTTAAGATTAGATATTCGAACAATTAATTGCGGAGGATCCAGCATAAATTGTTTAGTACCGAAATAATACCACTCTTTTGACATAGGGACGTTATTATCAACCGATCCTTCACAAAACAAAATAGGACAAACTACAGGGTCTTCCAAATAAATTTCACCTTGGTTTATCACATTACAATTTTTTGGCATAATACGGTAATTTTCAAGAAAAATGTTGGGATAAATAATTAAACGTTTCTCAGCAACTAATTAACGTACATCGCGCATTGTTAAAACCATAAAAATAAAAAACTATCTTCAATCATTATTGAAAAAAAAAGAAAACTTGTTTTCTGAAATGTTTGCAATAACTAATGAGAGGATTTGAACTGACGACGTCTCATTTTGTAGGTTTAATTAAGACAGTAAGAAATATACGAATAAATCAGTAACAGACGCGACATTTGTTGTAAAAATGCAAGTTTATAACAACAATTTACGACACTAGATAATATTGGTTCCTCATGAAAGATTGGAAAATTATCACTAGAGCAAGTGAATTGAATTGATGACCGATGTCGGTATTCGATTTAAGTTTCCAGATATCCGAAAATACTGCAAACATAATGCGAAGTACATTTATCGTTACCCGTATGGACAATGGCGTGCACGTTACCCTTATGGACAAGTGCGAATTTTGACTGCATGCAAGTCCTGTACAAACATCAAAATTGGCAATAAACAATTAAAATAAGTAATAATCGGTTCAAGAAAGCGGTTACAAACATCCTATGAACAAGTTAAGGACAATAAACGTATTTACTGCCACTTCTTTACAACAAACTAATGAATACAGGGCGTTCCCGTTCATTTCTTTTTTCTTAGGTTACATTTTCTCTGAGTAAAGTTACATGACTTTGGGTATATGATGAACCCACACGAAGAAAGTCACTATAGAGAAAGAGAAGGAACCCCCCCCCCCCAAAAAAAAGCACCCTGGATTTTGTGGTCCTTTTAACATTTTTGACATAGTTTTTCTTTTCTCGATCATTGCGGTGGGCACAGTTTCCGTAGGTGGATATCAAGATATCAAAATTTTACTGACATAAACTTTAACTTCTGGAGTTCCACAAGGTTCTGTTTTAGGGTCTATTATTTCTATGTTGTACCTAAATGATAAATCATCCTTCACAGCAGATTGCAAAATGTTGGTCTTTACTTTTTGTATTTTATCCTCCTATAAATTCCAAAATTGAAGCAAAAGATAAATATGTAGGACCTGTTTTCAATTTTCTAACATATTTCGTTGCAACTGAAGGAACACTTAGAGAGGATTGAGAGTTATACCAGAAATTGAACGAATAAAACTAGAAGAACGTTTTATTTTATGTGATACGAATGTAGAACATCGTATGTAACAGCTCATTAGATTGAGCGAATCGATTGCTCACGCTCTGTTTCATGGTCTCCATTCCTGTATGAAAGTTAAGTGAGAGGCAATCAAATGTCTATTTCAGTTTCATTGAAGAGTTAAGGAGGACAGAGTCTCTGTGAAAGCACATATTTTGAACAGTAACTGTCCAGAGATTTCTTTTGTATTTAATCTCCTTACTTTCTGAATGATTGATAAAATTTTGTTTATCTGCGATTTTTGTGCTGAGGATTTTTGTGTGTTCTTCATGGTAAATACGAAGATATTATAAGGACATTCTTGGGGATTGAATAAAAATTCTACAATTAATTAAAGTAGGTGTAGTCGTACGGGATTTATTTATATATTTTATGACTTTCAGTGAGGTTCAGGCCACGAGACCTGCTCTTCCACCTAACTGTTGGACTTGGGTAAGGGAATTGGAAAGGAGAGATGTTAGGTTGCCGGGAAACCCTTGATACCGAACCGACATTTGTTCGAAGTACGTGAGGGAAACCCCAGCTAAAAACCTCACCTATTTCGGCCGAGCAGGGTTTGAACCCACGCTCTACCGCTCAGAGGGACCGTGGCACCGAAGATGCTACTGTCATTATATCCAAGTAATTTATTTAAAATTATTTGAACTTCCTTCACATTCACAGCCCACATGCTAACTTTCTTTGGATCTGCCCCATGCTCATTTTCACCCGGGTTCCTTCACAAAAATTTCAGTTGAATGTTTTACGTAAAAATTTCTGAAATTAAATTTTCACCTTCGTATTCATTATGATTAGAGATTCTAAATAAATATATGGCAGTTCCACGCCAAGTGGGTCAGGGTTGTACGGTCTGGTCAAAATTTCTCAAAATAATTTCATGTCTAAAAGTGAGTACTTACCAAAATGTTCAGCTCTCAAAATTTCCAATTTTTTACAGCCAATTTTTCTTTATTTTTATCTGAGCTCCTCATATTTATTTCCTCTCTAAAACCAAGTAATCCCAAATACACGTATCTTTTTGATGGTTTTCATCCTTTCGCAGCAAATTAAAAAAATTGCAGACAAAATTGTTGTTTTCTCGAACACAAATATCTCAATATATACATCTCACTTTTTTTTCTACTAAAAAGTATCCTTTATAAGAAACGTTTTTATTTTCTTGGGTATCAGCGTGTTTTTGGTCGAAAATTCAAAAAACTAAAAATAAGACATTTTCATGCATCATTTAATCATCAGTTGTTTTGTATTTTTTCTACACAGGAAGTATGCAACTGAAAAATTATGAGAGGTCAGATTCCACTCAAAATTTAACGTAGGAAATACGCATTTGCGCATTTATTTCACGAGCAATATGGTTCCATGCAAATTCTTTAACAGTTCTGTAGTCGTTCGCTAGGTTAGTACATTAGTCTTCGAGAGTGTTGTGCCCAGCTTCACCTTTACCCTAAACGTCATATTGTTTATGGAAGGCAATAATTTAGGTTTCATTTCGCATGAAAATGTACGCTTGTGAAAGACATTCGAAAATACAGATTTCTTACACAAAATTTTGCGTAAAATCTGAGTCTGCACATAATTTTTCAGTTGCAAACTTCCTGTGTTGAGAAAACACAAAAACAACTCATGATTAATGATGCGTTAAATTTTTTATTTTTAGTTTTATTGTATTTTCGACCAAAAATTAGCTTACACTCCAAGAAATGAAAACGTTTCTGAAAAGTAGATGGAAAAACGATGCTTTATATCATAAAAATGAGGATCTTGTTTTGAATTATTTAGTTCGTAAAATAGCATTTGGTCTCAATTTTGTGAGATTTAATATTATCAAAAAGATACAAGCACGTTTGGATTCTTCAAAAGAATTTCAATGAGATAATTGTGCTCAGAAATTTCTTTGAAGGTAAAAACGCGTTTGCGAGGCGATGAAAATTACGAATTGTACATAACTGTTATGAATATAGCACATGATATTATGCAATGGACCATTACGTAACTCACCTACAATTCCGTATAAATATTGTTTATTGATTTTCAGACACTTATTTCTGAGGACTCAAATAGCCAAGTTACGCCATTCTCAAGTACATGAGTCAAGTAGCGTCTTTTCTTGGTGTTGTTATTAAATTCTGTTATCTTATAATTATGTTGAATGAAAATGGGAGACGGGACCGAGATTCGAACTCGGGACCTTAACATAATTAATCTGTTACCTGGCGGTGAGGCTCACCGCAATCTAAAAGATTTCTGTTATCTTGTAAAGGAAAAGGTGAAAAATGATATACTAGGGAGTCGTCAACACTTCTTTTAGTGCTCATAACTACTACACTTCATTTGTGTGATTTATTGCCTCCGGTTACGCAGAAGAGGAACGAAAAATCTACGCGACATTGTCATATTAATGTCGATGATGTGACCCGATCATATTAATGTCGGGTTTCATATTATTTTGATGATGATGACTTTGGAAAAGAATAAGCTCACCGGGCAATATATTAGTCACCCCCTAACAAGATCACAGGTAGTTCAAGGCAGAAGGGAAAATTGATACAAAAATATTTTCTTTTAGTTTGTCTACGTGTTTGTCATCTTAGAGATAAAACCATGTTGTGAAACATTTTTTTTTTCAATTTTTGTTTGAAAAATAGTAAGTAAAATTTCACACTCTTAAGTACCTTTTAGACTTTTCAGTGTAATTTAATTTAATATCTGAAATCTAACGGTTCAAATATAATGGAAAATTTCGTATCTATTGTTAAAGAACCTTTTTAATAGGATTTTTGCTCATATGTTAAAAATACTAAAATTTCAAAGAATACTTTCCCTATTTGCAAAAGCAAAGTTTTTAATTATGTTAATATTCCATATTTTTGCACTAAAAAACAAAAAATCGCAATAGAAAAGTTACACAAATTTTTGTTACATAATGTTACCTAGGCGAGAAGGATGTTGCATGGCAACTATTTGTCACGCGGGAGTGACTAATATTTTATATGGTGAGATTATGACAGAGTGAGAACACAAGATAAAATGGATTGGCGAGTATGCGAATCCTTGCGACGACGGTGTGAGGCGTGCATTGCTGTTAATACGCCACAATTAGAACATCTGTTGTAATAAGTTGCTGTTAAACTTTGAACATTTATATTACTTTATCAGTTTCCCAAACACATCTTTTTGTGTTGTGTTCTTTCTCTGCCTGGATTATTATTATCACTTTATCTCCTTTGGGAGACATCTCTAGACATGTGTTGTATCATCCATCCAATTTTTACGTGGGGTTCTGGGTCAATCTCTATAAACTACGTATCTCTCTGTGTGTAGATGTAACCAATATACGAGTCCCGTCGGTGGCGAAGCTGGTAGTGTTGTCGCTTCTCACCAATTCATTATGGGTTCGATTCCCGATGGGGCCAGAAAATTTGTAGCTTTTTCACATTAATTTCCCAGTTCATATAGCTGTGACTACTGAAAAACCAACCTTCCTCTATCCAGCTCATCCTAGTATCAATATCTACCCATTTGTACTAACCCCTCCACCTGGGCCAAGTTGTTGGTAAATCCAGCTAAACGGTCCGCCTACTAACAATAGCCCCACCACCCGACTCCTAACTCCTATCTCTCCATAAGCTTCAATAGCACGCTTCATTTCCCATTTACAAATACTACAATACAATATACGGGATCAGTTCATGCAACCCGCATTACTGGTATGTAACTAAATTGTGCATTTGCTATCTAAAACATTTTGTTAATAAAATTACTTAATTGTTATTTGTGACTATTTTCTCCGGTGAGATTAGTTTCTGGAATAGTCTTCTCTCACATTACCCATTTAACAGGAGGTGTGTGTGTGTAATAACGTAATTCTTCTGCTCGACCTTGACCCGACCGATGTTTCCATCGGATTCAGGGCACTCGGTCGCTCAAGCGGACGCTTCCCGAAACACAGCAATTCAAATGCGGCCGAGCGACAGATAAACACGAGAGGCGTCGGTCGCATTCGAACGACGCAATGGAGCGGAAACGCAGCCTCAGAACAACGGAGCGCAATGGAACGAGGAACGATTGCGAGGGGAGACGTACGGAGAAAGAGAAAAAAGAAAACTATTAGTGGACAGAAATTTATTTTGCTCATCAGCAATTCCATTATCCGGGACTTTTTTCAAATTAATTAATTTCCTCGATTTGCCGAATAACTTTCAAGGGTAATATGAGAATGGTAAAAAGAAAATTTGAAATGTTTTGTCAGTCAAAATTAAACCAAATAAAAAGAATAATTTGAAATTTAGAGTTCTTTACCAATGGGTAATCCAATGTTGTTTTCACTTATTCTCATATTTTATTTTGTTTTCCACATAACATAAAATATACAATCACAAAATACATAAAATAATAAACCACGGAATTACATAAACGGAAATACACGAAAAATAAGATAACACAAAAATAAATACACAAAAATAATTATTAGAGAAATTCTGTTACTGTTCTGAAGTATTTCTGTAAGTTTTAACTCAAGATCACACATATTTTATATACTTGTATGTATTAATATAAACTAGTATACTGTTATTTACTCGCACTAATTCAGTTTAGCTATGTTTCGATGAAATCCCATCGCGTGCAACATTATTTTCTTTTTATCGTAGGAGGGCAGAGTTTTCGATTCGTTGAATTATTATGAAATGACGCGCCATGCATAGAATCGTAGATCGGAGAGTAAGAGAAGAACCGAGAAGCACATAAAGCATTGTGACAGAATTTGACATCATAGTGACCTCATGTGAAGTTATGACGCATGTTTAAAAGAGGCGATGACCATAACAAAAGAATTTTCCGAGTGAATAGATTTGCAAGTAGATGTTTTTTGGGTACAAAGAAAATGGAGATTTCCTGAGGCACTGGAAGAGACACACTGGTCACGGACGGTTTGAGTCAGAAGAGAAATTGAGAAGCTCTCCTTTTCTGTTACGTTGTCTGAAAACTCTCACGTGCACCAAATAACAAATGGTAATAATTACGGTGACATGAGACAATTTCGGCAGAAAGAAAATTGTAAGTATGGCTGTATTATTCTCAATAGTAACTATGGACCCAGCTCGACTTCGCACGGGAGTGTTTTTTATTATGATACGGGTATGGAAAAGGAAAAAGAACTCCATGTAGAAACGTAAGTCATTTATCTTTACNTGGAAAAGGAAAAAGAACTCCATGTAGAAACGTAAGTCATTTATCTTTACCGAAAATAATGCAATATGGCTGCCCAATACGAATTGCCAACATCTACGAAACAAACCGAATAAATATAATATCAGAATAAATGCTACTATTTCCTGTAAGAATACAAGTTAATAACACAAGAAACAAAGACACAACGTAATATTCGTTCTACACGCTCGATGAATAAATAACATAAAAATAGTTTCACAAGAGAAAGTGAATTGAATTGATGGCCAATGTTGGCGATAACTTTAAATTTATAGAATCCGAAAATTCTGCCAACTTAACGTGCGGTACACTTATCATTACTCCTACGGACGATGGTGGAGTAAAAGCATTGGCAAAACTATATAAATGCCCTGTACTAACATAAAATTAGTTAAACTGACAATAAATTAATTAATTATTTAATAAATAATTGGTTGTCAAGAGAGTAGTTACAAACTTATTTCTTGCCGATGACCATGTTGAGGATAATAAACTAATAAATACTGTGATTTCCCGTTCATGTTTTTCTCTTATATTGTCTCTGAGTAAAGTTACATGACTCTGAGTATAATAAGAAATGTCGAACTTGAACGTGAGAATACTGAAAGAGAACAGAAGAACACACACGCACAATAAAGTTAAGATAAAGAAGAATGGAATTGAGAACTTTGTAATACTATGTTCTACAGACACGGTGACCAAAGGTCAATGATAAATGAAAAATACGTGAAGAGTGTAGATTATACGGTTAAACGAGCCCCACAGTGGAAAAAGAACGCATCGTAATGTAGCACGCTGCATTTATCAACCATTTAATGTCGGAGATTTTCTACACTTGCCTCACCTTATTGGCAGGAGTCATTCGTTTTCCTCAAAACACGGAGTTCCGTTTGTATTTGTACAAACTCCAAAATACAAGTACAGTATACATTGTTCCTAAGAAGAAAGATCTAGAGGCTATGATTCCTTATTTGCTTAGGAGCATTACAGACAGCTCTATCAAGAATCAGAGGCACATATCACTATAAAAGAGAGATCGGTCTTTTTTTTTGGGGGGGAGGGGGGGCTTTATGACTCGCCAAGATATAGGTCATTAGAGCCTTTAGATTGGTCATAGCACCTCCCACAAATTATGTTATTTGTTTTCTTTTCACTTTAATTATGTAGATATCATGAAACGTTCATTTCGTATGACAAAGAGTTATCATTTGTTCCTATCTTAAAAGTTTGAAGAATAAAAAAATAGAAATGTGTAATACAGATAGTTTTTTATAATAATTTTTTCTCAAATTTGGAACATTGCACCTTTCTACTGGTAAGTGTCCAATTACGAGAAGGTGTCGCGTTTGTTTTCGTAGTTCGTGAGGTAATCACAATTTTCTGTTCCAGATTGTTATTTTATTTTAGAATTTACAAGTAAGACGAGTAGAGGTTATTTTTTTACTTTAAATATACCATTGACCTGAGAACTTATTGCAGCAATTTCTTGCAGAAAGATAAAGAAAGAAATTCAGTATAATTTTTTTACTCAGCTGATTAGAAATCTCCTTTGTTATTTACGAAATACTGTGGACGGGAATTTGCGTCGTGAGCCATTAAGCAAATGAATCCCAAAACGACTGTTCATTTTTCCCGTTTCCATGCTACCTATTGTTGTTGGGAGTATTTTTGTTCTTCTTTGTTAGCGTGGCATAGCTAGGGTGAGATGTTTTACATTTCAATTATTGGGAATACATGGAGCATTTATGTGATGTACATGTGATGCTCATTATGTTCTTTTGATTACAAAAAGGATTATTAAAAGTCAAAATTTGTGTAACTTGATTCTCATAACAATTTAAAACGTAACAAATTCCCATAATAATATTTAAATAACAAATTCCCATAGTAATACGTACTTGTGAAATAACTTTTTTGTTTTATTAAATACAAATTTGTGTGACGAGGTTCGGTGATGGTACTATACACAGTATTGTATAAAGAATACATTGTCATACTATCCACTTGATTTTTTAAATTCATAAGGCCTTTTCGACCGCGTGGCGGCCAATACAAGTGCTGGCTCCATTGATGAAACGGACATTCGCCACCCTTGATGGATGATGGCCGCCACGCGGCCGAAAAGGCATTATAAATTTAAAAAATTAAGTGGATACTACGACAACGTATTCTTTATATAAAATATAAATTTGTTGTTTTTCTGTTGATATTACAACACGTAGCTAACTTTTTTATACTTATCTAAGAAGTATGCTGAGATTTTTGATCCGCCTTTGCCTTAGGACCCTTGATTGGAATTGATGGGATGGTCCCTAGCTTGCTTCCGGAGAGTAAATTAGTTTTTTTTTCCCTCCACGTGGTCATACGCAGTTTGTACTGTTTTTTGACAATAAATTTATTAACATGATATTAAATCAAAGGAGAAATATTTTAAATTATAATACAAGAATCTATAGATCATAACTAGAATCACATACGGAAAAAAAATAGAAAAGATATTTTTAGGTAAACGATTCCATCTTGGTAACGAAAACTCGCCAAAATTGTTAATATTTAATGTTTTTGCTGAGCGTCTATATGCGAGGAGACGGTGCAGAAGAGGCAATTTTCGATAGACAATTTTTCTCAGGTACCGTGCTCTTATGTCTGGGTATTTTCACAACCTGAAGCGGATACGAAAAGGTGAATGATTGGCGAAGGAAACAAAGAGTGCTGTATCCTAAGAACACCTGGCGCTGGCGCTGCATCATGATGAGTTCCATTTGACTCAACCGCTATTTGAGTCGACGCGTCAGAGCTTTTACGCGGTCGAATGATCCGATACACACAGTGTTGCTCGTACATTCCTTGTAAATATATTGGATACAGCTGCACATAATAAAATGCAAAATTGTGGAGTTTATTTATTTATTTGTACTCTATAAACCCTGTTTCCAAACACTGTCATTCCGGGGGTTTTACACATTTCATTTATTTCTCAATTCTTCTCAATTTTACAAGCTACTAACCATTGTCACCAAAATCTACTAACCATTACGATCATAAATTCACGATATTCTCCTTGCTTCGTTTAAGTATCTAATCTGAGTACAATATAAATCAAATATCTCAAATTTATTCCTCCTGTTAATCGATGTACTCTTGGTTTAAAAATCTTGAAATTTTAAAGAAATTCTTCTTGTTCATATAAAAAAAACGCATTCCCGCAATAAATGCTCAATCGCTTCCTCCTCTTTCTTTCGTCTACATGAATGGTATTTCAACTGTCCTATTTTCTATAAGTATACATATTTGTTTTTCTGTGTCCAGTCACTATATCAGGTGTGTTTCTTTTTTTACTTGGCTGATACCACTTCTTATTTTTAATGGCAAAATCCACTAGAGGTAAAACTCATGTGTCTGTCATCCTCTTAATCCTTCCTTCTCCTTTATTGTCAGCTGGTTTGCAATTTGGACATTATTTTCTTCTTATATATTTTATCTTCTCCCCTTATGTCTTCCACATTGTAGAGATTTGTTCGTAAATTTCTACACCTTCCAAAAAAACTAAAACTCTTTGTTCCCATTTCTTTGTAGTTGATTTTATCAGAAATATGAAGTAGCCCATTGGTAGCGTCCTCACCTTGAGAACTCCAGTACCGTGGTTCAAATCCCGGACACGTGAAGACGAACGTCCGAAACGTAGTGGGTGCTTTACTAGTTGCAAATCCAAGGGAGTGCGATCGCACCCTCCTTCCCAGGAACTTGATTTGACTTTGTAAAATACATAAAGAAGCGCGTTAAATATATTTTTTATTTCATTCACAATATCTAGAACCCTGCTCCCAGATAACATAACCGGTATTTACATTAGTTGTTACTACTTAACCTTTCCATTGCATACAGTCCATTCCTTTCCAGTACTTTTTATATTTTTTTCAAACTTTCTTCTTTATCCATAATCTTAATATCCTCCCATTTCATTTTATGAATATTACAATATTTTGAGTTTTTATTTGGCTTATTTAAAGTGGCATAGTTAGTTTATTATATAGTTGTTTTAATATATAGTTATTATATTATATAGTTATTATATTACATAGTTATTATATTATCTAGTTAGTATATTATATAGTTATTACATTATATATTTATTATATAGTAAGAATATAATTAGTTCATTATAACTTAATTATCCCCTACGTCGTCATACGCAAGTTGCAACAGATTATTTGACAATAAAAATTATTCATTAATTTATTTATAATTTAAAGTGTACCGCTTGGAAGGGTGAAGACTTCACCATCGGTTCAATGACTGCCAGGAAATTGTCTTCCTCCATTCAGAGCTGTCAAAATACATAAGAGTGAACCATTCTCGTGTTTTCCAGTTGACGAGGAAAAGTGTTCAAATGAATGGGAGAAGACTGTGAGTAAAGGACGTGTTTAGATAGAGTCATCTCATTCTGTTCCTGAGTCGAAAGTGGTCGACGAGATGGACTGATTGTTGATGCGATCTCCACTCTTCCATTTAATAGAAGTGGAATAGTAAATATACTTGAAATGTTTTCTTTTTGTATTCACTATAAATAGAAGGTATAGGAGAACAGAAATATTTCCTCACTTTCATGATGGCATAAGGAAGCTCGTTCTACACAGTCTTCCGGACAATCACGAGTATTTTGTATAATTCCCTTCCAAAAAATATAAAACATGTTAATAAATTGAATCCCTCCAAATCCTCTGTTAAAAGTTTCCCAATGCACTATTGCTTCTATAATGTGAAATAATTTACTGATTTTAATAAAAGAAGTTTACGAGTTGAAAACAATTTACCAATAAATATTGTTTCATATGACTTCGGATGATGTGACGTTAATTTCTGTTATACTTTGTCACGCCATTCTCACGCATGCTTAGATCCTTTTTATTTAGTATAGTGTATTTCTAATTGTACGCAACCTTGGCACGGTGATACACATTATCTCTTTAGCTCCATTCTGACCCGGGTTTGTTTCCGGTTTTCCTCCGAGTAGCGGCGGATTTTCCATAGGGGAATGTCTTTTCATACTTTTGTTATTATTAATCTCGATTTTGCACTGCAAATTCCATCTACGATTCCTTTTGGAATTATGAATGGATAACTACGTATTTTATTAATTTTTTTACTTGACTAGGATTAAATCCGCCACTGCTCTTGGACCCTTAATCTGAATTGATGGGATGATCCCTTACTTGTTTCCGGAGAGAAATCTTGTTTATTATCCCCCACGTAGTAATATGAAGTTTGCAACTGATTTATTGACATTAAAGTTTATATTTATTCCTTTATTGAGTGTAATTTACAGCACAATATGTCGGATTTATTGCAGTGACGTAACGATCCATTCCGTGGCCCGAGTCATGGTCACATTGGGAGCGTCACCTAAATATGTTTTGACAAGCTTTCTCAAACTAACCATTAACAATTGAGGATGTTACATAAACCAATTAATGAATTTATACTTTACATATGCCAACTTTTTACATTCAAACTTATATTCATAATTGTACAGTTATGTTCCAATGGATGGAGGGGCAAGATGAAACAAAAGATTTAACAACAAAGGTTAACAATTAAAAATTTGAAAAATTAATACAAAAAATATTGCTTTTATTTTAAATGACAAACTGTATTATACAGAAACTTATACAACTTCTAAAGATTAAGAGTTGGTTTAACTGTAACGCCTTGGGTTCCCGTTGAAAACGATAAACACTATTTGAGGAAGTATTTGTCTATCAGTGAAAACTCATATTAGTTATGCCAAATTTATAAACGACAACGTACTTTTTAAACATCGTTTTAAATGATACCAAAGAGCACGTACAATTTTTTTGAAGGAGATGTAATTAAAATTGTGAAAATACCTTTTTTGACTAAAAAAAACTAGACTTGGAGGCCCCTCGCCACTGATAGCCCCAAGTGATTGCACCGGTGGTAGTTACGCCACTGATTTATTGTGACGTTAAGGCAATAAAATGCAAGTTATGGTCACGTGGAAGACAGTGAACTAATTTACTCTCCGGACGCAAGAAACGGACCATCCCGTCAATTCCGATCGAGGGCCATAAGGCCGAGGCGGATGTAACATTTCAGCACATCCCTAAGATAAGAATAAAAGTAATTATCTACGTAATATAATATCAAAAAATACAAACAAATTTGAATTTAGTAAAACACACACGCGCAAAAATTATTTCACAAGCACGTGTTATAATCAAACTATAGATTATTCGGTGTATGTTGTTTTGAGAATAGGAACAATTACAATAATTCTAAATTCAACTACTTTTAGAAGTTTAAATGTCGAGAACAAATGTGCATTAATTTTACGAAGCTTATTATTTGAACATAACAGATTACAGGTTTATATAAGAATCCTAGTTAGATGGGTACGTGTCTCCCGGGGGTAACTCCTTCGTGGGTGTCACCATTCAGAGCTCTTGACGTTCCTCGCTCGTCAAAGTGAGCAAGTAACGAATAATATTTCTCTTTAATCAATATTTCTCAACGTCAAAATTGTAATTATTTTGACTGATAGTTATACTACATTGAAACTTAGACTTATGGGACACATAAATGTCCGCTATTGAGAAATGCCCGATTTTACGAAATTTAAGGCAAAGAAGAGTATATAAATGAAATGGATTTAGTAAGAATTAACAAATAAAATACTTTTAATTTATTTATTTTTTAATAGAGCGACCAAATCTCCTTTCTCAAAATAGGATGAAATCGATAAAAAAATAATCCAGCAGAGAAAATTTTCTCCTGGAAATTTCTTAATCATTGCTTTATTTTCTAGTACTTGACATAGAACATCTCAATACTTGAAAACACCTCAGTATTCTGAACAGCAACTTTTCGATGAGTTTAGTGCTTCCCCTATCTTCGGTAGTTGTTCGTCGATTTGCTTCATATATTCTAGTTTGTGGTTTGATGTTCCGGGTAATCATGATCTTCGCTGGGTTTACCTCCGAGTGTTTCGTTGAAATCCAGGGACTTATCTTTTGTTACCTCATCAGAAGCTTAAAAGGAACCGAGAGACTGAACAAAAGCTTGTCCGAACAGAAGTGGAAATAGATACCTATACGATAGGAGAGAGGACGTTACTAGAAATGGTGATACCAATGATGGTATCGAACCGGTTCGCGTGCTCCGGTTCTTAAAATTAAAAGGATATTAGCGAACCGGTTGTTAAATTATTGGAATTTTTCATTGTTCTCCAAAAATAATTGAATTAACAGTTACTTAATTGTTTCCGACAATAATCTACAACATTATTTGTAATTTTTGTTATATCTGACGTAACAACGATTCTCTTTGAAAAGATTGGATTCAAAATGCTTTTCGTAGAATAATTCGGCAATAAACTAGATGATACATTTGAACGCATCCACATTCCGCTGGGAAAGTGAAATATGCGCAATTAAATTTAAATTATTAAGAATTATTCTGCAATAATTCGTTCACAACAGTTTTGTTTTTTATTAATTAAATCCAAAATTTTTAGGTACGTACATACGAAACCAAAAAGTGATTTGTTTTTATGCTTAAGGAGTTGAAAAATAATCTGATTAGGTTCTGAAATATCTCTTCATTTAAATAACCTGATCTTGGGAATTTGGGATATCATCACTGACTATAGCGCTTTGTAGTCAGTGATTGAGTCTTCTGGAATAAAAATAGACTGTCAATGTACGTTATAGTGCCCGTATTTTGGTAAATGTTTAGTAAATTCAATTCAATCAAATGTTCACTACAAATAAAAACAAACTAGAGATTGTAATATGAAACTAGAGGATATAGGAGGAAGTGTGTTCGTTCCCGACGCACAGTGGAAGAAAGCGGATTCGAAATACCACTCGATTGAACTTTAAGCGGTTTTCAGCAGGGATTTCATCAACACATCTAGCACAATGCCACATCGGTTCTTTACATTCCAGTTAACCCAATCCATGTGGTTAAATGGAAGAAAAGTCATAAATGACACAAATGTATTAGAGCCCGTTCTCACAAAACTTAAACCCACTTGTTTTCAATAGCAATTGACAAAGCTTTGTCGAATAATCAAAATGGCTGGCCATACTGCTAACGAATTGAGTGAGACGAATTCGTAGTTCATATCAACAACTTGATACGAATTAGAGTTCCATTGAAAGTAACTATTATTAGTACTAAACAATTAAGAATCATAACTTACTACAAACAAATATATATATATATATATATATATATATATATATATATATATATATATATATATATATATATATATATATATATATATATTATTTGAAATTAAACAAAAAGTTATTTTGACTTTTGAATATTTGGTCTCACATTCACCAGCAAAGCCATCTTACATCACTTGAAGGAGAACTTTCAGACAAGCGAAAGGTTATCACGAACCACATACGAGGAAAGACACGGAAATCAGAAAATAAATTGTACATCTTTGAAAATTAATCGCATACAGAATAATGAAATAGAATACTTTCGACATGTTTTGTTAAAGTTGTGGGAAAACTAGTTTATGTTATATTTCTCCGAATAAGCACATTTCTACATGAGAATCCGAAATCCGGAATACCATGAGAACGGTTTCAAGTTACAAATATTCTCTCTTAACATCGTTGTATAATCCTATGCTTCTTTTCCGTCGCTACGCTTCCATAGTAAATACTATATAGACAACCGGTAGAAGCAGATCTAGACCATAATCAAGCAGAAGAGTGGTGGCTAACAGAGGAGGGATCTGGGGTGCATTTCTGTTTGAAAATTATAGTTATATAAAACAAATTTAAAAATATAATATTTTAATAAAATAAATCAACTCATCAAATAGATAATTAACAATTATCATTATAAAACAGTGACAAATCAATTTATTGTTTAAAATTGGAAATAGATATTAAGGGATAAAGATTTCGTGACCAAATCAAAATTTTATAAAGATAAATTAAATAATTCACGAAAATATATTTTCATGCAGACATAATAAACGAACAACGACTGTATGGAAGTTATAAAATAAAATCCTGATCAAGAGTTTCGTTTAGGGTATATTCTTTCAGTTGGCTTGAAGAGGTCTTCTTAATCAGTGTACCAATAATTAAAAGATCTAATTGTGAGATAACAAACAGCTCACAACGTACGAGAGACAACGCAAGGAAAGAAAGGAAGGAAAAACGGTACCCCTTAAATACCGTCTATAGATGACATGAAGCATGTATAAAAGCCAAATTTCGGACCTCTCAAGACCGCGCCATCCTCTGTGGAGCAGGTAAAGATCCCGTGAGGAAAGACGTCGCCTACTGCCTCCTCACAACGCGTTAATAACATTGGAGACTAGCCGTGAGTTGTGCTAAGGTCAATGCTGTTGCCCTGCATCGCTCATACAAGTGTTGCAGAGTTAAACCTGCATTTAACTCGCCTAGCGTTGCGGGTCATTTCAACCAGTGCATGTAATTCGCAGAAATTATAATACAAATTTTTCATTATATATTTCAAAAATATTATTTTTCATATTATGTAAATTCAGCTTGCCAAAAACCTGGAAAAACTTTTACAAAGTATACCTTACATCAATTTCAATTTTATCTTTTGAGTGTCTAGGTCAGAGAAGGTGGGGGGGGGGAATATAGAACCCTTAGCCCCTCCCCCATAGATCCACAACTGCATATAGGTATACTTTGAGCTGATGTTCCTCAAGGTATTTGTCACGAACAATTAATTTTAGGATTAAAATCATTCAATTTTAATGTTTCGCACCGACGGTAAAACAAATTGAAACTTGTTGATCGTAAATCGATTGAAGAAGGTTGTGTGCTGGGAAATGTGGGAGAGAGTTTTACGATTGAATCTGTAAAAGTCAAATCCCTTGTTGAGGCTACTGTACAGGCGATTGCGAATAAATATCTTCCCGAGTGTTGTTCTCCCCAGTCACAAGCGAAATTTTACAAAAATATTTCTGGTTGTGAAATATAAAAGAATTGGCTATAAAATATGTGAAGAAACCATCGTTTTGGACGGGGACACTGACAAAGAAAATGTATTTCCACAACATGGTAAAATGTTCAGATTACGTATTTTGGTGAAATATTCCACTGACTACATTGAGAAAAAAATAGATTGGTCGTAAAATTAGTTTCATTCATGAGGTGGTCACTAATATATTAACTACTGCAAAAGAAAAATATAAGTACCAAAGAAATTTTAGCTTGTTACCCTAGGATTCTATATTTTGGAATTGAAAAACAGCACTGGAATTTAAAGTGGGATTAGCGCTCCAAGTTAGTCAAATCACTGAGAAGTATAATTATTTTCTTTATATTTATTACAATTGTTTTATAAAACAACAGTATGAATTATATTGATGAAAAAACTTCATTTAATTTCTATCTATCAGTTAATAGTATAACATAAACTCTCTTGACCCGTTTAAAACTCACAAGAACATGGTGGACAAGCGCAACTGTTTCGTCATTTATACATCACAACTCGGAAAGAGTGAAATATCTTTTTGTAATGCCCGGTGTGTGTGTGTGTGATTCATGGCCAAACAAAAATAAGAAATTGAAAAACAGTAAAGGAAAATTCTCAGGAAAATATTTGGTCCAGTTTTTCGTGAAGGAATTTGGATAAAGTGGTCATCAACAGATATCTTCAAACACACAGAAACAATAACATGCCGTTAGAAAGAGAAGAATGAAATTTTACGGACATATCCGCAGGATGCAAAAGAGTAGGCTCACATGGCAAATCTTCGAGATAACGAATGCTAGTAGAAACAAGACAAAATGGATCACCGAAACAGAATAAGATATTAAAGAAACGGGAATTACAGATGATAACAAACAATCGAGAGCAGTTCAGGAACATCATAAAAAAAACAACTTAAAAGACGACACACAAAAGAGAACAGGAAATACATGGCCAGAAGAGCGCAAGAGAAAACACAGTGAACTTATGAAGAGAATTTGGGAAGCACGAAGGAAGAAGAAAACATCATGGCTACTCAAGTTCAAACGCTCTCTTAAAAGGGAACAATCTACAATAATATTATATATATAAATGTAAAAATACTATGGAAAATGTACTTCGAATCAAAGAAAATTTCGTGATTTAAAAGTAGGTCTTCTTTTGAAAATAAGTATTTTCTCCTTAAGAGGTTATGTATTCAACCATCAATTATAATTCCAATTATTTCACTTAAATGGCCGGCGAGGGATGTTTTCCAAGTTGAAATCATAATAAGTACACTTTACTCTGTTTATTAATGCTGATTTCAAATATTTCAGTGATTTAATTCTGCGTACTGTAGTTCTTCCCAAAGCACGAGTAAATTTTTTTCAAATATTTCTAATCAAATTATTCCTCAATGTGGTACATTTCGGGCGTAATTGTCATTATAAGTGATCTTCAATTCAATATCGAACGTTTATCGACGCGAGGCGCTTGATATGCAAATCTAGGGAAATCCATATCATCCTCGTATCTCATAAATATTTATACCGTATGAGACTAAAAAATAAATTGTAGCAGAACCTCGTGTAAATTTGAATACATCTCATCCCCCAGCCAATGACAGCTGTCAATTTGACGTCAGGGTGTGGAACGAACGCAGTGGTAGCAGATAGCAGCGAGGAAAAGCGGGAATTGGTTGGCAGTAAAACACCCACGTGGGTGGGGGGCGGTGACATGTGAAACAGCGGCAGCGTTGACAGATGATGGCGAAAAGAGTATGGGATCGATGGCACTTGGCAGGTAGAATAGTCGCAAGCTGGGTTGGATACGTCGGTAAAGTTAGCGCCCCAAATTTATCCCCTACCCCCACTTTTTTGTTTCGTAATCTTAGACTAAATATGGACTTTTTTGGACCATCATAAAAAAATTGGAACAGCACCCAAGCTTTGTAAACAAAGAATCAACAGAAACAACCCCAGAAAGAAACTCAAACAAATCAATATCAACTGTGGAACAACTTTAGACTATAGAAGGAGAGTTGTAGGAAATTCTAACCGAGAAGGCGGAGTAGAGTCACATATCACTCTCTCTCCTCTACTCCTCCTTCGCGATCGTCAATGTCTCGGGTATTTATAACGAGGCCCGCGCTCAGTCAGTAGTTCTGCATCGTTTATGCAAAGCGCTTCTAATGCGCGGGACATTTGGACCCGCTTCACGACATAGACCACACGATGACATAATTTTTAGCCAAAAGTTCCATTATATACACCCCCCAGGAAGCAAAATTTTTAAATAATACATTAAATATAAGACGTCAAAAAATCAACCTTAAGAAATCGCCTCAAAATGCATGGAGTAATTTTTAACAAAAAGTACCATCTGTTTTACTTTCCACTTGATTTTTTGTTCTCTAATGGTTAATAACATTTTTTTCCTTCTGAATGGTCCAAAAGATGGAATTTCGGGTTAATAGTTACATCAACGTGTAGTAAGTGGGACTTACATCTAGTAAGTACGTGTTTGGCGAACATTAAAATAAATTCGTCAAAAATGCAGTACAAACTGCGTATGACCACGTGGATTACAATAAACTAATTTACTCTCCGGAAGGAAGCAAGCAAGGGACCATCCCATCAATTCCGATCAAGTACCCTAAGGCAGAGGCGAATTCAAAAATTTCAGCAAAAATTCTTAGATAAGATAAAAACTTAGCTGCGAGTTATAATACTAATAGAATGTCAATGTGTTTGTAATTTAACACAAAAAAATTATTTTACATGTAGAAATAATTATCGAACTATAGATTATTCTGAGTATAGTGTTTAAAAAGTCATACGAATTGAAATAACACTAAATTCACGATTTATTGTCACAATAAACACGCCCCTAGACATACATGCCCACTAAAACCCCCCCAATAAACTCGCTCTTTATGTCCATGAGTGTATAAATACTGCGGTAAGAATACTTGCAGCAAGTGTTGCATGCGAATATGAAAATGAGCCACCAGGATCAAACATCCAAAGGCTCCATTAACGTCCAAACATTTGTATTGTTCCCATCCGTTTAACACAAACACCACGGGAATCATGAGTCATGGGACTCTGGGCTGTTCAGGTGATGGAGCGTGGAAATATTGAGAAACTGATTTCTGCTCTTCTTCCTTATGTCTTCTTTCTAGGAAAATTGACCTTCCTGAACATTTTTCTGTGCTCTTTTTCCAAATAAAGTTAATTTTTTAATATGTGAATTCTAATATTTTCGTCCATTACATAATATAAGTAAATGAATAAATTATAACTTACGATCTTTCTTGGATAATTTCAATCTATATTTATTTTATTGTCTTAATACATTGCTTTGTTTTCTTTTTGACGTATTCCCGCGGCATAACCTGGACAGCCAAGATTCCCAGTTTAAATATATTTTATTAAACTGATTTGAACATAATCGCAATAATCCGTTTGATGGCTACGAAATAATGTTTTGCCCTCATGCAGTTGATGGTAACTAGTTATGTGTTTCAGACCTTATTCAAATTGTCTTGAGCAACATTGAAAAGAACTTGGCTTTTTTTATATATTTTTTATTTTATTTTTATTTTTATATTTTTCAGTGTATGTTACTGATGATGGTTGCTATGCAGCCGAAAAAGCTTTCTAATACCAATAATAAAAAAATAGCAACATAGAAACGACTTTTAATTTATCATTGAAAAGAAGGCGTATGCTAGCGCTGTACAACTGGCGACTCGCGAAACATGTATTACCGCCCGCAAGTTATTGTACATTTTACATCAAATTTTCCATCAAGCGTTGGGGAGAGGGCACAACTTTGCCTTATAAAGTATTAGTATTTGACGGGACATTTTCGGTGAGAGGAAATAGAAAGTTGTGTTCGGGATTACCCCATCATACTTTACAATATGGAACCATTTTATTTTTATACTAAATATAAAAAAATACATTTTAAACATAAAAATATACTATTCAATTTCTTCAGCTTCAAATATAAATTCTTTATGAGAATCAAAATATCTCGTTACAAATGAATAAATATGACACACAAGTTTTATTCGTGGAGCAACATTTTGCCAAACGCCATTCCATACAGACCCGATTGATGGTAAGTGCTAATTATGTAAATTCACTCTATCCATGGACTAAATCCCAGACATCGACAATAAGTGTTCCTCTATCCAATGTTTCCTTACGAGGAAAATTTGAGTTGATTTGCTATTATTAACGGAGTTTAATGAGTCGAAAACGTAAAACTGTGGTTGTGCGTACCTTGAGTAATGAGCTTCGCAGTGAAACAATTTTATTCAAATGTATGAAACACTGAAAAAGTGTACCACAAAGTGACATAATTGTCATTTATTATGTTGATTCATTACTGATTCCATGGATTTAAGCATGGTCAGATACGTGTGGTCAGGTGCTACAAGTGACTCAAATGACTCAAGTAATACAACATTGTTTATTACATAATTATTTAATGCAATTACAAATTGTTTTAAAAGTAATTCTGAAAACCAAATACTAAAAGAATTTCTAAAAATAAAAATAATTAGACCGCCAACTTCCACTGCAATTATTTGTGAATTCATGTGATTTCTACCATTAGATGACATACGGGTGTCAGCTGCCTGATGTGATTCTAACGTCGCAACCTCAGGTTGATTAATGAGGTATTAATCACTTGGTTCGATAAGCGTTGAAATTGTCATTACTGGTGGCCATGTGCCCGACGATAATGATTGCTGGAGAATGTTTAAACCGATAGTGGAGGATAGAGAACTAAAATGAAATAGCCGTAAAATCAACATTAATTTTACTAAAAAGAATGAAACCGTAATATCAACATTAATTTTCACATTTTCTTTTCCGAGATCATATCATTAAAAATTACGTCACGAAAAGAAACTGCTCGACTCATTTATTTGAAAGAGATGTATCTTGACTTCTTAAGTCCTGACCATTGACAGCTCTGACACGTCTGACCATGCTGATATAAACAATATTCGTCGAGAATTGTACATGTCATGTGATGCTGCATTACCATATATTATTCATAAATGTTTACATTGTTAATGCTCAGTATGAAAACGAGTGAAACGTGCCTACAACTGGAAGATGGGGGTAGTATCTGTCATATTGTTCATGTAAACAAAATAGTCATGTGAAATGAAAATTAATTTTTTCTTATTATCGTTAAGAATCCACTTAAAGAACACACATCAATCCACTTAAAAAACAAGACTCCAGGTAGCAAGACACTTGTCAGGAATGATTGGGGACCAGATGGGGCCCGGATACAATTTAGATTACAAATTTTATGTGGTGATCCTCGCGAGAGAGGATTGGGACATGGGCGTCGGGACTAGTTTCCAGGTTTGGGGCCACGTTTGGTTTACGGATGGCTCATGGACGGGAGCGGGAACTGGTGCCGGGATCTGGGATCTAATACAAGGCTCCACAACTCTTTAGGGGGATACACCACAGTTATCCAAGGAGAAGTATTTGATATACTGGTCTGCGTTAATCACATACAGAATATGTCTGGACTTAGTGGTCGCATTAACATATGCATCGACAGCCAGGCAACAATAAAAGCACTATGTGCCAATAGAACAACATCCAAATTTGTGTGGCAATGCCAACGGATGCTAGACATACTCTGTGAACAAAAACCCAGTTACCCTTTGGTGGGTTCCTGGGCATATGAGAACCAGGGAAAATGAAAAGGAAGACAAACTGGCAAAGTTGGGATCTAAGGGACATTTTGTTGGCCCGGAACCATTCTTTGGCATATATCCACGAAAGGTAGGCTGGATGTTGTCAATTGGACACACCAACAGCACCTCACCATCTGGGAGTCACAGAATATAGCTAGACAGACCCGTGAGTTAATTCCTGGACCAAACTAAGAATATAAGAAGGTTCTATTAAACTTAGGAAGAAGTCGTATAAGGAAAGTAGTAGGTCTACTAACAGGTCACAATACCCTACGGAGACATTTACTCGTTAAGGGGATTAGTCAGGATCCAATGCCTAGGAGATGCTGTATGGAGACGAGACCTCCGAGTACTCTTATTGTGATAAACTCTTGCCCAAACCAGATACCGTTACCTAGGTTCATATTTCCCAAACCTCGAGGATATCAAGAAGGCTAAAATCCAATCTTTAGTGTCCTTTAGCGAGGCCTGGGGTTGGAATAAACCTAACTGAATTAAGGGGTACAAGAGACCTTTCAGACCTACGTGCGGTGCTCCTCTAGCTGGGCCCACCTATACTATAATTTAAAAATCTAATCTTATTATTGTGCAGAATGTTAGTACCATTCAATTTCCCATTATTAGAAACGACAGGTAATTGTGTAGAAAATGGCTGGTATTTTGAAGGAACTCACAGAATAGGAGTGTAGTAAGATAATAACCGACCGAACATGATCTCATACGTGATTCGGATTATTTTTGTACGTTTTACCATTTTGAAACACATATATTATGGGTCTCAACGAATAGATAATTTTGGTATACAACGCGTCAATGTAAAAGTCAAGGTCTCCCGAACCAAAATTATTGATGTTTCTTCTAGGGACCTCTACTGTTTAATACAGGATGGACAAAATAAAACTGTACAAGGAAAGAATTGTAATCCTGACACATAATTGACTCTTGTTAATGAACAGAAGAACTACCCATCGCAGAATTTGCATGAAATTGACACCCTTGTCGACGCAGTGCTGTGTTCGATTTATTAAACAGTAAGACACGCGTAGCAGCTACGCTTGGGGGGATAGTCGCAATAGCGTTTTCAGTGTTCTGCTGTAGCTCTTTCAATATGGGCGGATTATTTGAGTACACCTGACCCTTCTATTTGCCGCACTGGTACAATTCACAGGGAGAGAGACAGGTGATCGAGGAGGCCAGGAAATTTTACTGCCTCTGCTGACTGTCCACTCCTCGCCGACACGTCATGCATTCGTGACCAAATTCTTAAGATGGTTTGCATTGTTGCATCGACGTCACCAGTGGCTCTTTTCTGTATTGGGCAGTCCTCCTATTCATTAAGAAGGGTCAATTATGAGTCAGGTATTGCAATCCTTTTCCGGACCAGTTTTATTCTGTACAAGGATACAAACCAATAAATCCTTGACTTATCGTAAAGATCGGTGGCGGAAAATTCACTAGATAAAGGTGTGGACAGAATTATCCAAGCAAAGTCGACAATGTCACTTATGAAGAATTCCACCCATAACATACCATGTCATATATATGTTACGTAACGTACGCACTATAAGGATGTAAATGTAGATTTTCATTAGATAAAAGAGGTTGCCAAAATATAAAACTATAAACTGGGCGTTTCCCTCAATCATGTTTTCCTTTCACAGTCTTTATCCACCGAGGTCTTTTCACAAAATTGCAAATATTTCACGCTTCTTCTTCATTCAAGTTTCCTATCTTCCAAAGAATTATATTTCGATCCTGTGAGTTAAGTGATTAAATATTTATATTGAAACTACCGGATTAATTATCGTCTAATTAGCTCTTCCTCGTTCCTTCCGGTCGCTCAGGGGCAGCATGTTTGCTCGTCACTGAATCGCCCCGGTTCAATTCCCGGCGGGGCCAGAAAAAATGTAGCTTTTCACTTCAACGTCACAGTTTATATAGCTGTGACAATTGAAAAGCTTACCCTCCTTCTTTTATGCACCTCCTAATACTCCTAGTATCATGATAACTTTGAGGTGTTAGTAGGAGTAGTTAGTAATGTTAACTCGTACTGACACCACCAAGTTGTTGGTAATCCCAGGTATCCGGTGCACCTATTTACAATAGCCCTACCACCCACCTTCTACCTCCTATCGCCCCGTGTAGATAAGATTTAGTAGCACGCAGTAGATTACTCTGGTGAAAATACAGATACACCAACCATAGAAGAAGTGAAAAGTGCCATGAAGAAATTGAAGAATAATAGCCACAGGAACAGATTATATACCAGCGGAATTGCTAAAGCACGGTGGTGGTGAATTGGAACTGACTTTCCTAAAAATTGTCGTCTCAATATGGGAGGAAGAAGAAATGCCACAACAATGGAAAGAGGGAATTATATGTCCTATATACAAGAAAGGAGACCAACTAGAGTGCGAGAACTATAGAGGAATTACACTGCTAAACTTGGGATACAAAGTATTTTCCAATATACTGTTTGACCGTCTCCTCCCAATCGTTCAGAGAGAAATAGGGACATACGAATGTGGATTCCTATCCGGAAAGTCAACTATAGACCAAATCTTCACCCTGAGGCAAATTTTGGAGAAGACAATCGAATTCGGAATTGGCACGCACCACCTCTTCATTGATTATAAGGCAGCATATGATAATATAGACAGGGAACAGTTGTATCATGCTCTGATAGAACAGGGGATTCCTGGGAAGTTGGTATGAATGACAATGAGTGAGACACGAAGCAGCATAAGAACTGGAGGAATGATGTCTGAAACATTAGATGTTCAAAATGGAGTACGACATGGAGACGCGCTGGGTGTCTTTAATGTCGTCCTGGAGAAGGTGATGAGAGATGCAAACCTTCTGAGCAGAGGGACTATTTTCTATAAATCAGTTCAGATACTCGCCTATGCTGATGATATAGATATAGTAGCAAGAAGTCGAAAAGTAATGGAGGAAACATTTGTTGATCTAGAACAGGCTAGCAGGAATATGGGGCTGAGTATCAACCAACAGAAGACGAAATACATGGCTGCTGGGAAAGCGCATGGAATTAACATGCTACCCTCAATAATTGTGAACAGTTACACCTTTGAAAGAGTTGAGCAATTTAAATATCTGGGATCGACAGTTAACTACTCCAATGACATTTCTCAAGAAATTAAACAGCGATTAATAATAGGCAATAGAGCTTATTTTGCCTTAAAAAGACTCTTCTCCTCAAGGCTCTTGCCTCGCATTAGCAAGTTAACCATGTATAAGACTCTCATAAGACCAATGCTCACATACGCCTCTGAAACTTGGCCATTAACAACAAGAGTCATCGAATTCTTGAAACATTCAAGAGAAAAGTACTCCTAAGAATTATCGGACCAGTCTGTGAAAGAGGAATATGGAGGAGGAGGTACAACCATGAATTGTACACTATTTATAAAGATCCATGTATTAGAAGAATAGTGAAGTCAGCTAGGTTGAGGTGGGCGGGGCATATGGCACGGATGAGTGATCCAAAAGGGTATTAGATGGAGATCCGGGGGGACAGAGAGGACGTGGACGACCCAGAACCAGAAGGATGGATGGATGGAGTCATCGAGGATCTTCGGAAGATGTTATATAGAAATTGGAAAGTTTTAGCATCCGATCGAGATGGTTGGCGGAGGATTGTTGAAGAGGCCAAGGTTCACAATGAACTGTAGAGCCACAGAAGAAGAAGAGCACGCTGTATTTCTCATTTAAAATACTGCAATAAAAAAATGAGCATGGTAAAATTTGAATTTTTTTACAAGAGCTACTGTGTAGAATATTTTTTAATTAAACGCTCAGAATAAATCTCTTTTTTGTAACTTAAATATTTGTACACTGGTATATGATCAAATTTTTTCAACATAAATGAGACTCAATCGGTCTACTTTTATTTCGAGTTTCGGTGTAATTTTATTCCGTGCATAATTTTTTCTGTACATTTTTTCTCTATCAGAAATCTTCATTTTTTAAATCATAAATATATATATTTATGAGTAATATATTGGGCAGGGCGAAGTTAGGATTACATTTATTGCTATCCAATATATCTGTTAGTCCTCCTCAAAACAAATTTGCTAAAAATTGGGCCAAAAAATGTTATTAATTTTTATGATAAATTTTCATTTACTATTCAATTAAATTTTGGAAAAAGAAGAACTGGAATAGTCTTTTTTACTTCGTTTCATTTGAACGAAGAAATATTGACGCAGTTGAGTTGGTTCATACGATGCCCTCTGGCAGATCGTAAAGCAAATGCGTTTGATATCCAAATGTCCTAATTTTAGGATACATCAAGTGATTGCAGAGGTAAATGATCCCGAGAGAAATAATTAACTCAAGTGGTTCTCATCACTTATTGAATCCGTAAGTGGATTCACAATTTTCTCTTCAACGACCTCCACCGTCGTTAACCCAAGATGAATTACATGAAGATATACTTGAATATCGCAATAATAATAATTATTATTATTACACTCAAGTATATCTTCTTACTACTATTATTTTTATTATTACTGGTGTTGTTGTGTAATTGTATTTTCTCTGTAGCAACATGTTGTTGTGGCAGGCTTATACGTCAAGTCAGAACGGAAATTTAGTCTTTGTCGAGACCAAGAAATTTCCTTGTTTGGTGGCATGTTTATAATACAACAAATTTCTGCATTTCTGGCTGTACATTTCTAGTTAATGGCAATCTGGCAAGATGTCCTTTTAGTGTTTTGCAAATGATTCTGGTCGCCGAAATATGAAGGGAATAATTACTACTTCATTTTGTTTCCATATCTTTTGAATTTCTGCCTTAAGTGACCCAAATTTTTGAATTTTTGTATGTTCTGTCTTTTGTAAATTGTTAGCGGAAGGAAATCCACGTCAATAATAAAAGTTTTTTTTAGATTTGCCTATTAATATTTTGCCTGGCATGTTATACCTACTGTTCTGTTTGTAGTGATTTGCTAGTACAGGGTGGCGTTTCTATTTTCCTGGACAGGTGGTGAATCGAATTTATAATAGGGGGAACTGTTTTAACCAAGTCAAAGACTTTGTATAGCTGTCGGTGAATTATTTTGGCCGCTTGATTGTGTCAAGTGTAGTCCAGAGGGGCGAGTACTGGCAAATTATTAATAGTAACAACAATCAATATTATTATTAATATTATTATCTCTATCATGATTTTTGTCTTCATTCCTTTTTCCCTTATTTTGCAAAAGGTCGGAGATCGAGGACAAGGTCGCCGTGGTTTTCACTTAGAAATTTCAATGTTGTGGGACGCCCGTCCTGATGCACTTCCCAGAGGTGTAATGTAAGAGCGATTGATAATATGAGTTACTGTTGTGATAGAATAATAGATGGGGAAAAGAGTAGTTCAATAATTACCATGCTAGAATATGTGTAAAATTCCAAATATAATTCAGTTTCTTTTAGTTTAGTTCATGTTTACGTTTAATATCGTGTTAAATCTTTTTTTTAAATAATTTGTTACACCTGACGACGACTTAAACCTAAAGTCGAAACGGTATTTTCTTCAAAGAACTAAATAAATATTTTTCGTCCTTCGTAAGTCATAAATTATTTATTTATACACAAATATGTATATATTTTATGTACGTATATGAGTATTTCGCTTTAGATATAATGGAAATACATTAAAAACACATAAAAGTTACTCACATACTCGAAGAAACTGTTTCGGCCTTCGTCAGTCACTTAGAACATGCGCACACCCCAGTAAAAAGAACGAAAATTGGTAGTAACTTCTAATGGTAGCTACAGAATGTTAATTTTATATAGATTTTGTTGGAATGTATTGAATTTTCAATAGATTATTAAAGAACAGTTATGCAACTAATACGTAATATTATTAGATTTTTAAATTACTCCGAAAACATAGCTCATAATCGTGAGTATTAAAATCAAAGAAAATTCGATAACAATGGTATTAATGGCAATGCAATCCCTACAGGCCATATATCAATATATAAATCTATTAACTTTATATTTTAAAAAGCGGTTGAAAGCTGCGCATAACCACGTGGGGGATAATAAACTATGTCATTCTTTGGAAACAAGCAAGGGACCATCCCATCAATTCTGATCAAGGACCCAAGGGCAGTGACAGACTTAATACTCAGAAAAGAAAATCTTTAATAAATAAATGCTATTATCTATTTATTATTATATAATAATTATTATATAATAATAAATAATAATTACAATCTAAGTTTACAACGACGTGGTAAAGTATAAGAGGAATTAACATCACTTACATCTTCCAAAATCTTATGGAATAGAATATTTATTGGTAAATTAAATCTCTTATTAACTTCCTTTATTAAAACCAGTAAAATTTTAATATTATAGAAACAATATTGCATTGGTCAACTTTTAATTGAATTTATTTATTGGATTGATTTTATTTTGTATAATTTCTGGGAAGGGAATTATACAAAATTATTTCTAAATGATATGTGTGGATTTTTTTGTGGAAAGTGGTTGGCATACCATATAATAGTACATCGTCGTTAGTTCCCTTGGCGTGTCGCTGGTGACCCTGGCCAGCAGCGACGCCCGAGCTCCGGCGTCCCGCAGGGGTGCGCTTCCGCCGGCGGCTCTGGAGTTGTGACGTCATGGCGCCTGGCGTGCAACGCTGCTCACGCTCCGACCCCGACCTCGCACCCCCCGACTTCCATGTGTTTCTCTTCCACACGTCTCCCTCCCCACCCCCACCAACAAGGAGGGCTTCTGAGCAAAGTAAAGCAGAAATGGAGGAGATTCTCTGATAAATTCCCATTTTCTTCCATATACTCGAAGTCATGTTTCATTGCTTTGAGAAAATTTAACTTAATAAAAAAATCATGAATGGAAACGGAATGTGTTTATTAGTTTATTGCATATTAGTCACAGTAAATACTTTATTGTCCTCAACATGGTCTAAGGCAGTTGGTAACAGCTCTCTTGACAATTTTTTTTTAGTAGTAATGATATTTGTACCTTCCGTTATGTTGGCAAGACAATCGATTGTCTGAAAACTTAAGTTCATCGCCAACCTCGGACACCAATTCAATCCGCGTGCTCTCCTGGCGCTATTCTGTTCTTTTTGCACCGAGCGTGTGGAACGAATATTGCCTTGTGTCTTTGTTTGTTGTGTATTTCTGTAACTGGTATTTCTTTACTGGTATTTCTTTTGCTTTTGTGTCTACTATTAATACTTATTTGGAAATCATTTAAATTCGTAGGAGTTGGCAGTATGTGTTACGTAGCCATATTGTATAATTTTCGGCAAAGATACATGACTTTGAATATACTTTCAACTTACAGTATATGTACTTCGATGATTTTGGATTCGGTCAGGTTCATGTTCTAAAAGAAAAATTCATTTTCTAGTCAACGTTTAGAATTCAGTAAAAATTCGTCAGGACTTTCATCTAGAAATTAATAATAGTTTTTACATATGTTTTACAATATTTTCTTCTTAAAATTACGTAACTACATATTTTAAATTTTATCATGTCAGTACTGACATAAGAACTATTTTCTTAACATCCCCTCTCCCTCTTTTTCTGTCGTAACCGTCATCTTACACAATAACATACCACTCTACCTAGCCATCATCGTTGTACAATTCCAGCATACAACCATCAAACCATGTATGTACTAACATATAACAATGTGACTCATTTACACTAAAATTATTTCTCATCAACAATGCTATACATACATGCTTATATCTCTGGCAACAAATTTTCAAAATTTTAAAATATTGACAAATAAAAATAACATTAAATTATGCATATTCAACATGGCACGGCAGAGAACCGAAATTGTATCTGTAGAAATTGGGTGGAGGACGCGACTCATATAGCATATGAATGCAGGATAACGGAGGCAGAGAGAGGAAGATGGTTTGAGAAAAGGAAGACCAAGGGATAAATGAATTTAAATGACTGGAAATTTTTAATTGGAAGTAAACGTAAATATACTGATTTTACAGATTATGTAACAGAAATTATGACAATACCAATGTAGCAAAAACGAAACATAAGAAAACAATAAGAAAAGACAATACAAAAGACAATGAAACAAATATATATGGAAGGATCACAGAGAGACAAACGTGGACAGTAGAAAAAGTAAATACAAGATACAAAAGAAAGAAATATGAAACGAAATGACGCACTATGTTTTAAAGGGTAAAAAGAAACACAGGTTTATATATACAGGTGTTAAGGTACAGGGGCATGATGTAATGTACTCGATAAATAAATAAATTAAACACCCAAATTAGGCTCCAAGTATTGTGCCCCGAACTGACCTGCCTTACTCGTACGCTCCTCCGTACTAGCTCAAATTACGATCAGCAAGTCGATCGCTCACACTCCTAGCTCCTACCAATACTTCTACGAGCATTTGAATGTTATAAATAATGTGATATGAAGCATTTACTATTATCCTTATACTCGTGATAAATGAAAAGTTGAGCGCCATAAACCTGAATGATTATTTTTACACTCTCAGGCTTAAAATAATTTAATGAAAGGGATCAACAGTCTTTTGGAACAACAAACAACAATTTATTACAAAACCACAAATACCATATTGGCAACACAACCCTTACATTGACCAATAATTACCACTTTGCAAATTAGATAACTTATTCATTACAAACATCTTCGACTCTAGTTACAGTATTTTCTCGTACTACAATACCTTCACGTCTTGATGTTGAAGCGTTGACCTCGTACCAGGATGTTCGGACTTCTTCGGAAACCGTTCATACTAGTGATGACTCGATACAACTGACTCTCAGTAATTATGAAGAATGATGAAATAAAGTTTTCTTCGTATCATATTACTCGAAAGCATATGACTTTCTAACAATTCATAGTCTCTACTCGAAAGAAAGTTCAATATACGACGACTTGTTCTCGCAACTACTTTCCCAATAGAATCACATACTATCGTATTGAGAAGTTAATATCTCGCGTTCTCCTAACAGACTAAGAACCACAACTTCTCAACCCCCGATCTTCTAGAAAAGTCTCTCTATCTTGTACTTGACTGACAGAGTGAGCATAAGTGAGTGAGTGAGAATTTATCCACTTGTTTCTCTCGTGAGGTAAGCTTTTTAAAGAGTGGGGGTAGGGTTCACTTTACGTATCCATACGCTCTGACCATCAGGGCGGAATAAATTTCCATTGGCTGGCGACGTCAGTCACGCGTATTTGAAGCCAAATATCTCAGATGTCTCAGTACATACATCTTCAAATCTCTGCAATTCGTGTGCAGAAACGTGATGGGAACCCCTATCAAAGTGTTTGGAGCTCGTGAAATTTATAATTTATCATTCTCAAACGACTGTTACTTAATTAATTGCTGTAATGGGGGTGAAATCGTCACAAATATTTCATTTCGATTACATATTACGAATGAATAACACACGCTAGTGAATTCGCATTTTCGAATGGTACTCATTTGTATTCTGTTTTTATTTCCCTTTATAGTTTAATTTAGATTTTTTTACAGAAGGATGGAATATTGAAGGGAAGCGGATATTAAAGGGAAAGGAAGGTGGCGTGAGACTCCACTCTGAAAAAAAGTAATAAACTTTAAAATTAAGAGGATTAGGAGAAGTGTGCGGAAGTTGGTTCTCCTTCATAAAGTACTTGGAATTTAACTTGCACAAGATGTCTTCACTCGAATTCGTTTCAACCTCCGTTCTCTACAACTCTGTTAGATTTTCTTTGAAGATGAAAGTTGTTTACTTGAGAGGAAAAAAAATCTTTCGTCGGCGAGAGAATCTGTGTTCAAGAAAAATACACAAAATCAGTTTTAATATCAAGTGAAATATTGTCTTATTGATTTTTATAACAACTATAGCAGTGGTGGTCTAGTGGTATTGTCTTCGCTAACACTATATCGCTGAGCGGTAGATCGCGTGTTCAAACCCTGGTCGGCCGAACTGGATGAGGTTTTCAGCTTTTTCCCACACACACTCCAGACAAATGTCGGATCG
Organism: Laupala kohalensis; assembly: GCA_002313205.1. NCBI lineage: Eukaryota > Metazoa > Arthropoda > Insecta > Orthoptera > Trigonidiidae > Laupala > Laupala kohalensis. The sequence continues at coordinate 279,721 of NNCF01127891.1, forward strand.
GTACCATAAGTTCCCTGGCAACTCAACATCTCTCCTTCCCAAAGCTCCTCACCCAAGTCAAGGTTAGGTGGAAGAGACATGAAATAATAACAATAACACAAATTCATACCAATGATTAAAAACAACGTTTGGTCTGAGCACACAGTCCTCTTCAGCTGAATAAAAACTACTATATTCTTAAAAAACAAACATTTCACTTATCACAACCATTTAAAACATCGCACGTTGCTTCAGAAAACATAACTGTCAACGTAATAATAAATTCAGTTACTTCTTCTCCTCCCGTGAGGACGCATCTGTTTCTATTATGATTTCATGATTGATTTTATTACATTGACAACTATGTTGACAATTATAATCTCAAATATAGAGATATTTTAATAGTTACGATTTATAAACAATATTTTTCGAATAATCAATAGATTTATAATAATACGTACCGTAAAAGAACTTTTTGGTGCTTTATTAATACAAATTTGTTGGTATTCTGTTAATATTATAACGCATAGCTACAATTTTTCTCTTACCTAAGGTGTGTGCTGAAACATTAAATTCGCCTTAGCTTTAGGGCACTTGTTTCGAAATTGATGCGATGGGATACTCCACGAGGTCATACGCAGTTTGTAACTGCTTTTTTATAATTATTTATTAATTTATACTTGGAATTACTCCCAGTCCGTTTCATGCATAAGTCTAGTCGTTTAGTGAACGTGAAATAATAAAGTTCCATTATAAAATAAATCAAGATACTTCTAACCGTACTTTCGAGAAGTCGAAGTGGTTTACAACATTTCTTTTATTATTTTGCTATATTCACATCTCAAAACGTTTGTAAATTATAAAATACTTCTCTATACACACATTGATTTGTTAAATCAATAAAGTTATTTACGATTACCCCTCAAAGAAAATGTCTCGTTGTGTAATAACATGAGTTCATGTATCGTTCTAGAGACTTGACTTCGCAGAGGAAACTTTTTCCCGTAGAGAATGTTTTTCGCTGTGGTAAACATGTTTCTTTAGTGCCTTCTCCATCCATTTCCGAAAAGACATTTGTGTCTTGTAACATGTGGAGTATTTATCTGATATCTGTGCGACGAAGTTGCAGTGTTTTGTTTTCCAAGAATTTTCTTTTTCTTTCACTCTCTCTTCAGTTTTGTTGCTTTTCGTTCAATTGCGGTCTTTTATTCTCCCAAAGCGTTCTTTCTTAGTTCGCCAAGACCTTTTCCCTCCCATTCCATATGCTTTCCCTCTTAAGAAGCCCTGTACTTCAAAAGAATTTTGCTAACTGAAAGGAACTTATTTCACTGAGCGCAAGTTAAGTTTCTTAACTTTTTTACTCATTCTTTTCACAGAACACGTTGTAAATTGTAATTAAGTGCATTTTTGTCGTGTCTGTAAAATGTGTATAATATTACTTTTACTTCACAAAACAAAGAGTTGAATCGTAAGAAAATTCGGATTGAGAGAAAATATTATTTTCTTATTTTATATTTGAATAGTTTTCACTTTCTCTTAGAAACGTAATACATTTTTCTAATTAAAAATAGTAACGATAATAAACTTTACTATCAAAAAAGAAGTTGCAAACTGCGTATGACCACGTGGGGGGCAATAAACTAAGTTACTCTCCGGAAGCAAGCAAGGGACCATCCAATCAATTCCGATCGAGGGCCTATGGGCAGTGGTGGATTTCATATTTACAAAACAAATTATTTAATCAATACCTACTGTTATCCATTTATTATTCAAAATAAATTTTAGTTATTAATGCAGTAAAAGTTCCAGATTAACGAAACAAAAGTATTAATGACATTCCCACCCACGGAAAATCCGCCAGTACCCGGAGAAAAACCGGAGTAAAACCCGGGATGGGGCTACAGAGATAATGCACACAACCGTTCCAAGGTTGCGTACAGTTAGAAATAAACTATTCATAACAAAGGGACCAATATCAACATGCATGAAAAAGGAATTTAATCAATATCTAGAGTACAATAACAATGGCGTGATAAAGTATAAGACATCACTTACATCATCCGAAGTCATGTGGAAAGCAATTTTTATGATGAAATTGAAACTCCCATTAACTTATTTTATTAAAATCTGTCAATTCTCTCACACTATAGAAACAATGGCACATTAAAAAGATTTTAACCGCGGATTTAAAGAGATTCAATTTTTTATATCTATTAGATTTTTGGTAAGGGAATTATACAAATATTATTATTGAATGATAAGGGCGTCTTTGGCAAAGAGTTGTTGACACGCTAGGACGAAGAATATTAACCTTATTAAGAGTGTTGTGTTCGTGAATTAGACTATTTGTTCTAAAGCAGAGGTGAGATTTTAATAGTTCTATCTTAACAGACACGACTACTTCATAAATGTATATGCAAGGGTGAGGAAGAATATTTGTCTAAATAAAGGTTAACATGAATTTCGGGGGTGAGATTTACATATAATCCGAACTATTCTCTTTTGAACTCTAAAAGTTTGAATGCTCTGAGTGGATTGGTCCCAGAAAATAAGCCATACCATAAGCGAGAATATACATTTGCAAAATACACGCAGTGAGAAACGTGTAGACTTACAATGTTGGCTAAAATTCGGAATGCGTAGCATATTTTGATTAGTTTGGAATTCAAATTATCAACATTGCAATTCCATTTGAGATTGTCCTCAATATAAAGCTCTAAATATTTTGTGATCTTGACTGATTTTATTTCGGTTCAGTTTAGCGAAAGGGATGAAAGAGTAAGAGATTTCGTTACACTACTGCGAAATGACATGGATACTGTTTTATCAGTACTAACGTTGAAACGATTTGAATGAAACTAGAGACGAGAGGTTAGATAGAGTTTTTGCGCATTGACATGTTTACGTAGTAGATTTGTGTCATCAGCAAAGAGAACCATCTTGCAATCGGGCGTGGTGGACTTATCATTTACGTACAGTAAAAAGAGGATAGGGTCTAAAATTGAACCTTGAGGAACTCCGCAAGTAGGTGACTTTGTTTCTGAAAGGTAATATTGACATACTTTATTTTACACATGGGAAACTTCAACTTGCTGATATTGATGATACACATGGGAAATTTCACCTACATAATTATGTGTAATTTGACGACAGGAAAGACATCCATCATATGTGCCTAAATTACTCGATCCCAGTGCTTTCCAATTAGAGGTCTCTGGGTTGCAATGTTTTCCACTCACAGCTGGAGTTAATTTTACGATCAGAATTTAATTCTGATATTAACTTGTCATAAAATTAAATCACGGTCGTTGCCAACAAAACAAAGATAATTTGCAATTCCAATTAACAATAACTGCGACTTTTTTCAAAACAGGAATATTATAATTTTTTATTTCGTATTTTCACTTTTTATATTTATTATATCTTTTTTGAATACGCTTCTGAGCATGGTTTTCCACATTATCTCAGTGTCTTATCTTATGGCTGTGGTTTTTTTCTTGGTTTCATCAACGGTTGGTTACTTGCGTCCTGAGAGTATACAGAGTGGTTCCGAATTCGTGGTACAAACTTTTAGGGTTGGTACAGGACACTGGAGGAATAATGTTTTATACAGTAATGAATGGGCGCAACTGACGCGGTGAGGCGCAAACACAGGAAATAAGAAATGTACAATAGCTGTTCAAAATTGCGTCAACCAGAGGCGATACATGCTGGACAGCGTCGTTGGAGCGATTGGCGTACACACTCAAAGATGCCAGGTATTTCACGCACACGTGCTGCAGCTACGGATATTCAAGCATTGAAATAATGTATTTCCTGTGTGCGCGCCTCACGGTGTCGCTTGCAACCATACACTCTATACCAGGGGTCGGCAACCTATGACCCGAGTGACCCATTTGATAATTTCAAGTGACCCACTTTAGTTCCGAAAATAAAGCATAATATATAAAAAATAAATCATGAAATATAAATATGCAACAAACATTTTGAGAATTTAAAACAATTGAAAATAGATACTAAGAACAACATTTTAGTTCGATTACCATTGATCTTATACACATAAGTGTTTATATAAATAAGATCCATGCCAATTACAAAGTTGCAGTAATGATAGTAGGCGGAATACAGCGACATTGTCCGAACAAATTTTACCATTATTGGACACGCGTGTCGTTCTTTGTGTGACAGTTATTATTATAATAGCGATCAGCATTAATACACAGACGCTTTAAAGCTTTTTTGGAGGAAATTGAATCGAAATATGGAGATTTGTTGTACGTACATTCTGAAATAAGATGGTTAAGTCGAGGCAAAGTTCTTAATAGATTTGTAGAGTGTTTTGATGATATAAAAATATTTCTTCACGAAATCGGTGAAAATGATATCGAACTCAATGATAAACAATGGTTTTTAAGACTTGTTCTTAACAGACATAATGAACCATTAAATTGATTTCAACGTACGACTCCAAGGAAATAACCACACAATTTTGAAAATGTATGAGGAATGGAAGAGTTTTACTTCAAAAATTGATATTATTAGAAACTGACAAAAAACTATAAAAAAATCATTTCTTTCCCTTGTTAAAAAGGGAACATGAAAAAGAAAATATCGATGATAGCAATCGAAAAGGTGAATTTTCGTCATTAAAAGTGAATAAGAAAGTCGGTTTCAAAGTTTTGAGAAGCACCGAGAAATGTTTACATTTATAATAAAGCCCGAGGAAATAGAAGAAAATGTTTTCAATTTGCAGTATTTTCAATATCTAAAAATTGACAATTTTAGTTTTTGAAATGATTGATTTTAAAAGTTCAACGTTGTGGACGGATAAATTTAAGAAATTGCGGAAAGATTTAGATAAAACAGAAGATAATCATCTTCTCGTGATATCAACATATTGGGCATCACTTCCTACGAAGTTTTCATCTTTGAAAAAAATTGGCTTTGCCATTTTGTCCACATTCGGTACAACTTATAAATGTGAGCAAATATTTTCACAAATGAAATTTATATTAAGCAAGAACAGATTAACGACCGAAAATTCAGATGCTTGTATTCGTCTTAAAACAACTAACTAACTATAAACAGATAGGGCTCCAACAATGACCTTTGATGTCGACGAGCCGTAAAACCCCACTATATATATTGACGTCACAAGTTCAATATCAGGGGAGCCATTCATATAAAAGAGAACGTTTATAAATAAAGACTGTTTTAATACGAAAATATCTCTGACCCAAACGTCTCTTTAATACTCACATTTTGGTTGATTTTGACCCGCGGCCAAAAAAAGGTTGCCGACCCTCGCTCTATTCAATAAAAAACTGTCACAGTGACATGTACCTAACAACCCTTAAATATTGTACTATGAATTCGGGATCATTCTTTAGAAGCTTACTTTCCCCGGTGTAATCGTACAGAAGTTTTCTCTAATTATTAAACTAGAAATTTATATATTTAAGTTTCAAGGAATTAACAGATATTTTGTGTATTTGTTAAGTCACTACATATGTTTTTTGCCCATATGTTTCCGTTTTTAGTAGAACTTCTTGTATTTTTCTTTGCAAATCCATAAAAATGTACAACTGTAAGAATAGGAAAATAATGTTTCCCTAGAAATATCTGATGCATGAAGAGTTTATGCAATCTGTATTCCATTATCAATATTTTATGAAGAAATAAATAGACTCGTTTCGATATAACTCATTCATATGTCATGCAGAGTCAATAATTGCAGTATGAAAAAAGTTTGAAAAGCAGAATTTAACGACCAAGGTAAAATAATCACTAGTAAGAAGTAGCTATTGCTATCCAGTTACAGAGCTATTGAAATATGAAAATTGGATCGAATAATAACATCCTGTATTTAATGAGCGACAGTGTCTTTGTAATTGCTGAAAGGGAATATTGAATTACACTGCTTTGAAAATTATAATCCATTATCATTTTAATCTTCTTGTAATTTATCTATCAAAAGAGTTACAAATTGAGGAATATATAAAACGGAAGAAATAATCAATAAACAAATTTTGGCTATGGAACAACCTAACGACACTTCAGTTCGTTAGCGACAGGACACTTCCGTTAAAAAAAAGTTGATGCACGATTTGTCAAAGGAATTCGGAGTAGAGAGGTGCTTTAATACCTCTGTAGGTTAAAATATGAAATTTTCAGTACCAGTTTCATTTTGTAAATGTTAATGTCATTTATTGCATGTTTGTTTATGAACGTAATTTTTCTTTGTTTTACTAGTGAATTGTTTACAAATTTTGGATGTCTAGTAATGATGGTTCTAAGTTTATCTTCAAATCCCGGGCAACATCGAGTGGTTCTAGTAGTTCAAAAAATATGACTGGCGCTGAGACAGGTGTAATGAAGAGAAGCGACATGGACGTCGCGTCACCTAAGTGGGCGCGCAGAAACATCCCCACTAGTATAGCAGGAACACTTAGGTGGCTGCCATCTTGGTCACTTCGCAGTGAGACATGAATGCCGTGTAAGGGCAGAGTTATCATACTTTCAACATATTAGAATTTTTGGCGTATTTTTATATGTCCCGTATAAATGACTCTAGAACGTATGGGTTACAATAAGTGTTCGGTCCCAGGCTGTAATAGCCGGTCAAGGAATACTAAAATCGAACAACCGGACGAAAGCCATGAGGAATAGTGTTAAAAATTACACGTCAACTTCTGAAAGTCGCGAAGAAAATATTTCTCTACTAAACGGTGGCAAAGTCGTATCAAATCCTCAGGACATCGCAAATTTGTTTAATTCTTACTTCTGAGAAGTAGGTAAAATAACGAATTCAATATATTCAAATCAATGTCCTCCAATTATATCCATCCACGTACCCAATTCTATGTTCACTTCTGA
>NNCF01127891.1:289246-300510 GCA_002313205.1 Laupala kohalensis
TTCCGAAAAAATATGTCAAGTTCTGATTGAGGAGGTCTATAAATACACAAAACAACAATACCGGTGTCGGTCAGATTAACTGCAGAGAATTCGAATACACTATCTACGCAGAAGTTCTCGTAGCCTGTCAGTGGAGAAGATAAAATATCATTACGAACGTAGATACACGTACCTCCGTGGGGATTTTTGCCTTTAAAATTTTGCCGACAGTAAGAACTTGCTAAATAATAATTAGAAATAGCAGTATCGTTGATGTTGTTAGTTGAAAGCCAATGCTCTGTGAGGCATAGCAAATCGAATCGATTTTCGTGTACCAGAATTTCAATGTCTGTCAATTTGTTTGAAAGGGATTGGACATTATGATGAAATATAATTATTTTATTTTCGCAAAGAGTTTGTGACTCACGAGAAATGGAATCGACGTTAGATTGTGGAGAGGAATTTGAATTTGGCACAGCTTCAATTTTCGGATCAAGCCCGCACACTGCACCTGAACGCGATTGTCACCTTCGAGTACCACATCGTACTCCTGAGCGCAAGTTGTAACTATGTATGGGGGCGACAGNGTGGGTGGCAGGAGGAATAGATGAGGACGTGGGACATGAGGAAGCAGTAGGTGAAAGAACGGGGACAGGAGAAGAATTGGGTGTGGAGATAGGAAGAGGAAATGGGGGTGAGATAGGAGTAGCGGGAGGTGGAGGAGATGAGGTAGAAGCAGAGGGAGGTGGAGGAGGCGATGAGGAAGGTGCAGGAGGAGGTGTAGGAGTGGGTAATGGGGCAGGAGGATGATGTGTGGTCAAATGTGAAGCTAGGAGAGAACCGAAGTGCTGTTTCCCAGACGGTCTCAGGTGTAAACCGTGCTGGGTAAAGTCCTTGGCAGTCAGGTGTGGTTGCAAATCAAAAAATGTGATTTTTGTGTCTGCCAGGTGATGTTTTAGGGAGATGTTTGCCAGGTTAATTTCGTGGTTTATTTGTGGAACGTTGAAGCGTGGAGGCAGGCTAGAGAGCACTATGTTTATGTGCAGGGAGGCATTTTTAGTTTCTGTAGATGATCAGATGCGTTGAAATGACCACCCAAGTTAATATCGTTCTGCCCACCTATGATGATTTCTGTGTCCCGCTCAGTGAGTTTTTTAAGTAGCATTGAGGGTGGCGCTATTCATCTTCACGCGTCCAAAAACATTCAAACCGGTCGTTTGCGATTTTATAAATCCGTTTCTGAACTCTGATACTGTTCCGAGAACCAAACGAAAAAGAAGGGAAGTGGGTCCAGTTAGTGCCTCATTCCCTACGTAGGGGGATTAAATTTTCTTTTTTTCTTTCCATTTGTATTTCATTATTTAGTATTGTATGTTTGTTTTAATTATTTCATTATATTGAATAAATTGTTTTAAGTATTTAAGTGTATTTATTTTCTATAAAATGTAATTTTGACATACATTTCAGAGAGCCTAGAACTAATTAATTGGGTTTACATTAGTACTGAAATAAATACCTCAGTTTTCGATGGTTTTCAAATGGATCATTGACGAAATACGAGGCATCATTGTATTATCATTTTCTTCTGCATGGACACACTGAAGAATTTTATATAAACGTATTATGCACAGAAAAGTTTAGAATATTTCTTCTGTGTACCCACACATTAAGACTAAGGCACAAGAATATTACGGCGAGCAAGTGAAAATTTTTTATCAACGTGTAGGGTAATCGGATGTAAGAAATGCATAATAACTTTAACATCGAAGTATGTATGACACCGGTTCTCAAGAGCACACGGTAGAGTGTACCGCCTAGGTTCAATTATTTCCTGTATGTGGATATGTCCTCCGACTTCGGGTATCAGGTTGGATAGAAATGGTGTATGGTTCTGGACAGTGAACGGGTGGTGTAGTGGTTATCACCATTGCGGTCAGTGTAGGAGATCATGACTTAATTACAAGACTCGTCGTCATCTTCATCTAGCTGTAATCATCAGTGAAGAAATTATTTGTAAGGATGCCATAATTCATGATGCAGGATTCTGTAGTCCTCTATAACTCATGAAACACTTCTGAAATTTCCTACTCCTCTAGTAATGTGGAATTTCATTTCAGAGTTGGGAAAAGGCGCGAATATACTTTTATCAACAGTCTCCAAATACGTGAATAAAGACAGAAATATATTTTACTATTTTTAAATCAAGGAACTGAAAGAAAGCTTCAAAAAAAGTGAAAATGGAACTTCAAAATTTGGTCATGTTTCCATGTTTTTATTCTCCAATTTCAGTTCGTAACAACAGTATGATCTGGAGGCACGAAATTATCATTGTGCAAATATGAACTAAAAAGTACGGAAAAGTTTAATCTATGACCCATAGCAATATTAGAAAAATTCATATGATGAAGTTAAATCCGTTACGTATTTATAAATGATACGTATGAACAGTGTTTCCATAAAAAATAAATATAAATAATCAATATGCTAGGTCAATAATACGAGTATGTTAATGCAGATTCAATTGATGCACCCACTTCGACGTTCCATCCGTACCGCAGATCTCGCTGTGGAAGCTAAAAATTGACGGAGAGGTTGAAGCCGGAGCCCTTTGAAGACGCTGACCTACAATTTGCTCGCTCAACAGTGATTTACTCGTCAATGTTTTTAAATATATTTTTTCTTGGGGCTTTAGGGCTCGTCAACATCAAGGTTTACATGAATATTACACAGGAACTATCACTAAGATTGATATAAGATTCGTGTTTAGATTCTTTACTGTCAAAGTATTATTTTCTGCTTTCCTTCACATTGTTCTGAATTTAGAGTGTTATTTCTTTACTCAACAAACCGTACAGAAATGCTTCAGTGCTAAATGTTACCAATATCTCGACGTATCCTGAAACATTGTACACTACAAATGATACTTAAGTGATCCTGAAAATTTGCTTTTCGAAATACAATTCACACCAATACTGTTTTTCAAAGATTTTAAACTTTAGGTTGTAGGTGAAATAGGTTTAACTACATAGCCTTATTGTTCCCAGTCATGTGGGGTCGGCGAATGTGGATGAGCTTCGTATAGCTGGGGAATACTGGGGTGCCGGATGCCCTTCCTGCCGCACCTCCCCTGAAGCGGTGATTATGAAATAACATGGGAATAAATGATGAGTTAATGTCATGGCGGAATGATAGGCAGGGGAAACGGGGAGAACCCCGAGAACACCGCTCCATCCACCACCTCTGACCGGGTTTGAACTAGCGTCCCCAGAGGTAGAAGGCGAGCGCGTTAGGCACTACGCCACGGGTCGCCAGGTGAAATAGGGTTACATCTCTGGGATTTTTTTTTTTTTAAATTGTGAATTATCGACGCCAATGCTCTCTAGCAGCAGGATACAGAGATTTCAATTGCTCCATCTGGAAGGACGTTTATGTATATTATGTTCTTTTTCTTCCAGGAATATACTCCTATAGTAAAAATATAACAATATTTCTACGAGTCTTGTTTTTCATTATTGCAGAAACATCATACATATTTTCCTCTCATTACTTTAAATGAACTCTATACTCACCCGTGTTTTCCACCGGTTTTTCCTCGGGTAGATTTACTCTGGATTTAATTTACAGACTCCAGGTTCTTGTCTAGGGGTTGTGGTCGCATGAATACTATTGTAGTAATTAATCTGGAATTATTAAAATTATTTTAATAGTTACGACACAGTATAAATAATACTTCCTGAATACTTTTGAGATTCGATAATTCGTGTTTGTGAAATAAATTTTTTGTATCCTGCTAAATAAAAAAAATTGTTAGTTAAGCGTTATATCACTATTTTTATTCTTATATTAGAAGTGTGCTTAAATGTTATATATGCCTCTGCCTTAGGGTACTTGATTGCAATTGATGGGATGGGTCCTTGCTATCTTTTGGAGGGTAAATTAGCTTATCGTCCTGCACGTGGTCTTACGTAGTTTGTAACTGTTTTGACGATAATTATTATTTTTTTAAATCTTCTGTTACTGTTTTTACAACTTGTGGTTGCATTCAGGATGGGTTGCAGGGTATGCCAAGCATTCTCACATCAAGCAATATCACAATTCAAAAACCTTCTCATTATTCTACAAGGATTGCTACCTTTTGTAAAGTTATAAATTTTTTGGGGGGAGTTGAAGCGGATTGATGATCAGATGCAGACTATGAGGGATTACTTCAGTGGTGGGCAACACTATATAGTCTCTATAAACACATTCCATACGCGAAGAATTTTTGTTGTCAAATCTTGATATTTTTGAATTTTCTCAATGAAAGTAGTTTGTAGGTCGTGGGTTTTGGTTACTTAATAATAATAATAATATTACTAATATCTTTTTTCCCAGTTTCCTGGTACTTTTACCACATTGGTTGTACAAATTTTTATAATCAAAATACAACACAATATTCAATCTTACACTTCATCAGGACCTAAAAACCTCCTAACAATTCCCAGTGTCGCAATAACAACTGCTTTGTGCATTAATTTATAGATGTCAGATGACACATTTATCTTCTTGAAGCTGCATAGTAAAGTCTTAGGAATGACTCCAGTGTTCGAGATTACTATTGGGATGATCTCCACATGTTCCAAGTGTCTCTTGTTGAGTTCAACCATTTCTGCATCTTTTCGCTCTATTCAGAATGAAGGTGATGATGATTATTACTATTAAGAACAGCAATGTCAATAAGGGACACACCTTTGCATCTTTTATTTATTACTACCATATGAGCTATGTTGTGGGTGACTGTTCGATCTGTAAGAATGGTTCTGTCCAATTAAGAAACCACTTCTCATTCTCAAACATATTATTATTATTATTATTATTATTATTATTATTATTATTATATATGAACGTTATCATGAAAAAGCAGTTGCAAACTGGATATGACCACGTGGGGGATAATAAACTAAGTTTTTCTTCGGAAACAAGCAAGAGTTCATCCCATCTATTCCGATCAAAGGTCCAAGGGCAGTTGCGGATTTAATATTTATAAAAGAAATTATTTAACGAATACGTAATGTATAATTAAATGATTTAATAAATACGTATTGTTAAGAAAGGTTTCTAGTCAGTGTTAGGAAAGTGTTGTGGAACCTGTGTCTCCGTTGTGTGCTTCAGTTGTCCGATTAAATCACGTGACGAAAGGAGTCGTAGACAGAGGATTCGAGTCCTTTGAGAAATCAACCCCACACGGCACGTGACCTTCAATGAACGACGGATGGCGACGAGCACCTTGACGCGAAGAGAAGAGACCTCACGATATTGCCTCCAGTTTCCAGGAAATTGATTCGTGCTTGTTTCTCTGCGCAGGCGCCAACGGTCTCTACACAAAGAGTGTGACGAAACCTCTTTGGTCAATTCGCTTCCACTTGGAATCCCAATAGGAAGGACACTTCGAACATCCCTCACTTGTGTACTATGAGCTCATCAACACGTGGGAAGGAGATTTACAAGAGTGTCCTGTGATGACTATGTCGAGGGACAGAGTGAATATATTTATTAGTAATAGTTAATTTGTATAATTCTTAGTAAAGTAATGCGTAAATAAATTGAAAAAATAACATTCGTCATTGCTAATTAATGAAATTTATTCACGAATGATAGATTTTAATGAAATAAAATTTTCGATGCATATTTTTCATACCGCGGGAAGTACTAATTATTTGACGTTCTCTATAGGAATGGTCTCCATCTTTTTACTTTCCAATTATACAGAATGTGTAAGGGAAGTATTGTAATCGGTCGGGAAAAGAATTTCGAGATCTTTTCAGATCTATACGAATTTGCTCCAGGAGAGTCTATTTTCAAATTTTTGCAATGATGTCGAATGTCGTATGTGCGTGTGTGAAGAATTTTGTTTATTCGTTAACTCGCGAACTCATTAATAAAACAGAACCAAACTCTAGAATTGACTATAAATACATTAGGAATATAAGTTCATTTCTGGTCAGCTCATTCCGACTTAATTTACAATGCGCGCTCCACTTTCGGTTTCTTGGAATTCAAAATTTTGAAAAAATGAATATAAACATTTTTATTGTACATTAAATTCTGCGTACAGATGGCTAAGCAGCATCTTAGAGGCGCCCTATTTCGATCAGCATATGAGGCAAATGCAAAGATTTCAGGGTGTTTAATAATTATACATGTTTCTCGCCTTTAATTATGAATAATTTTGCGAAATAGTTTTAGTGCTATGAATGCTGAATCATTGGAGGTCCCCTTACACGCAAAAAAAAAAAANNNAAAAAAAAAAAAGAAAGAAAAAAAAAGAAGGAAATATAAAAAAGATATAAATTGCTAGTACAAGAGAAGCATCTAGGTATTGACCAAAGGTCGTCCTCTGAGCTCTGTGTCGAGACCTAACACCCTGTCCATCGTAGCATTTAGAAATGTGTTTTGACAAATTGCAGCTGAATAACAGGAAATTACACTAAAGAAGACAAGAGAGACCCAAAAAGTAACCATTTTCCAAATAAAGCTTTTCGACATCTTTTTGTAGAATTTATTTTTTCAAGTACAACGTAAAGTAAAGAACCAGTATTTTATCAATCTTTCCTTTAATTCCTTATCAAATTTCAACACTGTGGGACTTTAATTATGAACTGTTCCAAGCCTCCATCAAAAATGTACGTGGCGTGGTAGATATAAAGATGATACTTCTACATATGTAAAGTAAAAAATATCAGCTATCAAACTTCAAAGAATAACATTCACTTTAAAATACAGAAATAACAGTAAATACAATATTTATTTGAACCCTCCATTTACTCGTCTAGAGTGGTAAAAAAGATCGCTCTCCGGAACAATTCATTAACACCGAAAATGTTAATAATCAAATATTGTATTTCATCTTATTCCTTAATGCAAAACACGTTTGTTAGCCTCTCGTTCTATTTTTTAATGTAACGCGATTTTCCATGTTCTGATTTTTATTGAGATCAGGACACCAGTTACAACATACTTCCTAGGAAAATGCAGAAAGCAAAAAATATTGTCGGAGTGTAACTCCACACATTGTCTTGGTCATTTTCGATATTTTTCGTGATAGTAATTAGTTCTCTAGCACGTTTCACAGCAATATGAATAAGCTGAATTTTAGATATCGGTACCTAAGTTTTACAGTATTTTAGATGTATTCGAAGATATGTTAAAGACGCAAGGTAAATTTTACATTTTTTAATAGATTATCCGATTGTATACAATATCAGTTACGTGAGAAATTGTTTTCACTGTAGGTAAAATCTTTAACATTTATTATTTACCAAATCTAAACGTCACGTTTTCTAAAATACCGTCGTTCCCCCTCATCAAGAACCGTCAAGAACCCCACCTCCCTCCAAGACCGTGACGTAATTAATGAACGATTTCCTATGAAACTCAGCGTTACTAAACACCAAGGTTATCACCCCTACGCAGTGTAACGATACCACGAACATCCCCTCCACATAGGGTCCGTTACGTTATTAATGGACATCCCCTCACGCTGCAAAATAATTTTTTTTTTTTTGAAACAGCTTGCCAAGAATTCTGGAACTTTTATTTCATTTTGTTGCCAGATATTACATGAACACATTGAATAAAATCTACCACCCTCATTACAATCCTGAGACGCATTTCTTAGTTTGCTGTAATTCTATGGACTCCTTTAAACAGATTTTAGAAGTGTTATTTTTGTGATTTCTGAACTGTAACCAGTATTCCTAAGTGTATTACCAGCACGAGGTTAACATCTAGATGAAGCTGCAATATTATCGTGCCAGCCATCTTGAATTGCGTCTTTGCTGAGTAGTTGGCTGCTGCTCTAATCGGAAATCGAAAGTTCTGAATTCGCTTCAGGAATCTGCATGAACTCCTCACTTCAATGTTCCTCGGAGAATAGGAACACGGCGAACGCATTACCTCTAAATCCCGTCTGAATGCCGCGAACAGCTTAAAGAGGAACTATTTCGAAATGTGTCGTTAATAAAATAATAATAACAAAATAATAATAAAACATATTGACATTCTATTAGTATTATAACTCGCAGCTAACTTTTTATCTTATCTAGGAATTTTTGCTAAAATTTTTGAATCTGCCTCTGCCTTAGGGCCCTTGATCGGAATAGATGGGATGGTCCCTTGCTTGCTTCCGGAGAGTAAATTAGTTTATTGTCCTCCACGTGGTCATACGCAGTTTGTACTGTTTTTTTTTGACAATAAAATTTATTATTATTATTATTAAAGCGTAATTACAACAATACCTATGTTTTATTTCTTAAAGGCAATTTTCTGAAAAGACCCCTATCTGTCTCATCGTAACTTTCCCAATTGTAAGAAATGAGATACCATATGTTATAACTATGGAGTTTTTTTTCAGGACTTGGTTCTGGACTTTAATTTTACATTTGAACTATACGATTTCTGTTATAATAAAAAAAAATACAAATGAATTTTGAATTTCTTTCCATTCAATATCTTCCGGGTAGCACAGTTTTCAGTAGATTAGTTTTGTAAGCGATAAAATATATCAAATCAGCTCTAAACCTATATTTAAATATTTTGTGTGAATACGACAATCGCAAGCCGGTGCTTATGACAAGCTTTAATAATTTAAGCAGAGGTAAAATATTTATTCCGTGTACCCTACACGTGGAGAAGGTATGTGATAAATTTCGGTCAGGTGAAAATGGCGACGATCCGGGACTCGAAAGCGCAGAAGTCCCGGGTTCGATTCCCGGTTCGTCGCCATTTTCACCTGACCGAAAGTTATCACAATATAGTAGGAGTCTGAAGTTAATTATAATAAAATGTCACCTAGTAATTTGGTACTTTTATGCACTTCTTTGGAAACTGTGTAATTTTTTTTTCCTTTCTCATAATGCGTATAGTACATTTTATTTGAGGTGTCCATGTAATGTTTAACATATAGCTGCTGGCATCACAATACCTTAAAAGATCAAGAATGCTTTGTAACTATCATTCGACGGAAAAATATTGACTTTCTCGCACTAGAGCACATACGGTTCCTTTTCCGTTCCCCATTCAGTTCTGAAGATGATGAAGGTTTGTCTTTAAAAATATGGAAAAATAAAGAAGTTGTGTGGTTGATAAATATGAAATTTGTTAAAGTTATTGAAGCATTTATGAGAATAGAAATAAAATGTAAAAATAGTTTAAAACATTGGCATTAATATCGCCTCCCCACAAAGAATGTGTACGTACTTGAAGAATTCGGTACGTGAAGATCTAACGACTGTGCAGCAGAACGAAATGTAATCAAACAGATAATTCGTTGAAAAGGTTGAAAGGGAAATTGATCTTATAGTACTACTCTCGCAGAATTTCGGAGTAAAAAGGTGAGCTCACTTTGGCACAGAAAGCTGCTTTTCGTCTCATTGCTTTTCCCTGTTTCTTTTCAACGTCATACCCCCAGGAGACTTACATCTAGTAAGTACGTGTTTGGGAAACACGGGACCCCGAGCTGAGTCTGACATTCCTTCCACTTACTTGTGTTAGGCTCCTTCATTTCTCTTTCCTGACCTCCCTTGGTCACCTCTTGTTCTTTTCGATCCAGACGCTAATGGGGGTAGGGTATCTTTTATTTTCCTCATTTTTTGTCCCCCCTCATTTTTTTCTCCTCAATGTTTTGTTGTATGTTGTAATTCAGGAGGGTTTTTAGTGGGTATGGTATTCAGCGAGTCCCACACGCGGGGAGAGTCACGTTGGCTCTCCTTAGTGCGTAACTGCATTTTCCCTACCTGTACTGAATTTTAGGGCTCTAATGACCTCGATGTAGACGAGCCGTAAAGTCCCACAAAAATAATGTAAAAAAATAAACGTTATCAGCTTCTACTTCGGTTTCCACATTCGGGTACCTTCTCTTCTGTCTACATCGAAGGTACACGACTCATATTTTAAATGGCACGCATATATAAATCTTTCACCTTTCATCTAACTGTCTCGATTATCATCGTAAGGACACATTTGAATATATTGTGCCCCAAGGTGGTGAAAGTAAATTCATGAAATGGGACTAGTGGAAGGAACATTCAAGAAAAAATTAAATATGAATCATGAATATAAATTAAATTACATAAATTATCTAAGGGTTTCCCAAAATTTTTGAGTGATGGAACACCTTAGAAGCTTTAAAAATTTCACGGAACACTATATTCAATTTCTAGTTCTAGCAATCTGGCACAGAGTTAGAGTTCCAAGTATAGGTGTACAGGTAGTAAAAACAATTTTTCAGGTTTAATCAATCACATTTATTTATTCATTTGATAGGAGCGACAATTCAGAAACAAAGGACATAAATAATTAATATAAAGATAGAATCAAAAAATGATTAATATAATAAAAGAACCAAATTATTGATATAAACTCAAAAACAAAAAAGTGATATTACAAAAAATAAGTACTTAATGGTAATACATATTTCGTATGAGTAGATTAGATACTTTTGAACCGTCCAAAATTTTTACAGATAATACACAAACCGTATACAATAAAAATATACAAATAATAAGTACAAATTTAGAAAACACGTACACACTAGTTCAATAAAATATAAAATAAATGAACCCACAGGAACAGCAGAGACGTCAGATGTTGATATTTAGTTCACTGATCCAAGTCAGCTTCTTGTTAACACTTGTAAAGAAGTCCACAACACTGCCATCGTATCGGTGAACTTGGCATTCTTCCACGATGTGATGGGTCGTTTGCACAGCTCCACCACTCGCAAAACGGATCTGTGGCCAGACCCCACTCATGCATGGTCTCTTTTGTCCTTCCTTGGTCAGTCTTAAGTCTGTTGAGAGTCACCCAAGATTTTCGCGGCAGTTCAAAATCTTGGGGCCTCACGTTAGGTTTGAGGATGAAATTCCCATTAATCATGGAGGCACTTATCCACGCTATTCTCCATTCTTGTTTGACGCTGAATTTGGCTTTCCCTCTCATCCACGATAGTTTTCAAGATTTCAACCCTTTTGGGGGTATGTCGTTCTGATCTTCGTGGATAGGGAGAAGAGGATTTTCATCCATGCGCCTCCATAATTTTCAGGTGAGTTCTTGTCTCCTTAGGTCGGGAGAAGCAATATGAGATAGTACAGGAAACCATGGTAACGGTGTGGGTTTCATGAGGCTTGTGATCTTACACATCGAGATTTTGAGTTGAGTTTCTATTTTTTGAGTGTGCACGCTATTAAGCCACACTGGACAACAGTACTCTGCGGTGCAGTACAAGAGAGAAAGAGCACATATTCGCA
>NNCF01127891.1:309984-358664 GCA_002313205.1 Laupala kohalensis
GTGTGTGTGTGTGTGTTGTTTACGGAATGGAGTTTTAACCCCTCATTCGCTGTCGAATGAAATGTATTCAACGGATTCCCTAGACAAAAGACAATCTAATCCCAAAGAAATTGAACAAGCTTATTGCAACATTCGACTGCTAGTTTCATTTGCTCTGTCAAAATGAAACGTAGTGAACTAGTTGAAACGAAATAATGGTCTTTCTGATCGAAAATTAATGAGTTAACTCGTCAGTATGAGGACACTATCGAAATAACTGTTTACATAGAAATGGCGAAAANACTATCGAAATAACTGTTTACATAGAAATGGCGAAAACGTGTTTCCCGTTGGTCGAGCGTATTAACTAAGCTTTAGTCTATTCATTCTTGCTAATATCCAGTCCGTGCGGATACCAATAATTTATTCTCTATAGATGTTTCCAGGATTTTATAGTACACACGTACTAAACGTAGTTATTTTGTAATGTAGGCAAAAAATAAAACATGTTGAGACTCAATATTGTATTGTGCGTGGAATTTTATAACGCATTTAAGTGAAAAAAAAGTTTTCGAAAATTGCCGTTTTTCTTCTAATAAGTAACACGGGACCAACTATATTATATAAATTTTGAGGAACACTAATACTACAAACATGTATTTATGTATCATGTGTATACAAGAATAATGACTAAACTATTCATGTAAAGTCTCCCAAATATTAGCACAAATAAAAAATATTCACTGGGTCACACCAAACTTTCTGCTTTCTAGGTATTATAAACTAAAGACATTATAAATTGAGATTGAGTAGAAATTTGTGAGAATTTGACAGAGAAACGAACCACAAGAACAGTCACGAGGCAATTAAAGACATGGCTGAGGAGCACAATGGTACTACATGAGAAGTTCACCAATACTTCTCTACTACTCATCGAAAATGAATATATGAAGAAAAAAAATTACTACAGAAACAGTTTTGGTGAGTTTCTCTGAAAAATTAGCATTATTTATAAATGCGTCAGTAACTTTAATGTGTTGATTGGTCATTTTATATTATTTCATATCATTGTGTTTAGAAAAAGAGTAAAACGTCCGATATTATTTTTGTTTTTTATCCTACACTCCACAGGTCAATTTAATTTTGATCCCTGCATTCTACATGTGATTACTAAACCCAAATTCAATTTCAGAACTGTGATTACTAAACCCAAATAGAATTTCAGAATTGTGTTTGTGAATTAGTGAACTTGTTAGTGTTTTTTATTACATCACAACACTTCATCAAAATAGTTATAAGTTAATATTTATAATTATAATTTATTATTTTTTGTTTGTAATAACAACAATAGTAATAATTCTTCGTATTCGTTACATAAATAAATAAAATTAACACTTCAACACTCTTTCCCGTGTCTTCTCGCCAAACTGCAATGCTGAATAAATCTAATCATTTATTTAAATAATAAATTAAATTCGGACCAACTTAACTATACGGTCCAACGCCGTATCCAGGTGAGATATCGAAAAACGGTTGTTTTTTTGCCATGATTCTGGAGGGGTCTTTGTTCTCAGAAATTACAAATTGAATCATTTTATGTGAAAAAAAATTCCCTTTTTCGATGGCAAATTTAACATTATCGTCCTATCCTAACCTTTTTCTTCGTATATCCTTTCGCGAGTGCTGCTACCTCCACCATCGCCTCCATCTTCACACTTACAACAGATTTTCTGAAAACGGAATCGCCGGATCTAACAAACCTAACATCGCCGACTGTGATCGAACAATTGTTTATAATTGTTCATGGCTCGCTGTCGCGAGCCATATTCTAATTATCATACCCTAACATACTAACATAAACGGTGGCGCAGAGAAGAAATTAGTGTGGAAAAATATTTCTTTATAACTATCGTAAATATGAAAAGCGAAGAATACGGCTTATATTTTCGGAACCGCAATATTTGTAGTATTATGACATAAATTATTTTTTCGAACCATATTCTTAAGTTTGGTCTAAAATTCATCCTGATTATTTTAGAATGCACGGTATTCATCCAACGTAAATTTTGTTGTAACTTTTTACTTGCAACATTTTTGCCGTTGTGGGACAATACAGATTCGTATATATCACTGGCAATTCAAAGCATTATATCCGCTTTGACAGAAGTCATGTCAACTTTTCACGAAACTTGGAAACATTCACCAAAGGAGCTCTCGTTAAATAATTATTCGCACTACACATTTTTACTGTTGGACGAGGACAATTATTTTGGGACTTTAAACCTTGATAATACATTTTGATTTTAGTTTGACTCTTTCTTTAACAAGGGTGTTTTCAGTCACGTGATGCGGTTGTCATTTCCGGTAGAACAGTATTTTCCACAGTTTTTGGTGAATAAATCTTTTAAATGACGTGTAAGGTATGAAAATCTTAAAGTCATTGCCTTCCTGTTTGCATTTACTATGTTTAAGTAAATAATGAAAATATTTTAATACCTTCAATTTTAGTTAGTTTCAGTTCATTGAGAGTGAATACTGGGGTATAGTATGCACAGCCCACGGTACATTTTAGGACCTCTCTAAGGCGCACGAGTATTAAGCCCCGCCATATATATTGTATTTTTTTGTTTTTGTTAAAATATAACCCTTTTGAATTGAATTGAAAAAATGTTTAGGTAGTTTTTTATCGCTATGTTAAGCCAATTCTTCTATCAGGACATTAAAAAAAAGAGAGAGAGCCCGCGAAAGTTTCTCCTTATAACCTCATAGTAATTTAATGGCAAATAATTCAAAATTTTGCGCCGTAAGGGTATGAAAATATATTGCCATTAGATAGGAATGGTTCAAACTATCATTAGAAACCCTTTTTTGTGGGGTGGGGAGGGAGGGGGTACTTTAGCCCAGTTACTCTGATGGATGTAATACCTTAAGAAAGAATATTTTCACACAATTCACTAAGAAAAAAAATGAGGTTTCTCAACTAGATGGTGAAATAGCTTCTAGTGTCTTTTCTATCCGAGAGAAGCTCGGTCGCGAGGTTTTCGCCGTTACTTCCGTTCTACCTGTAGTCTTAAAAAGCGAAAACTGTAGTCTTAAAAACATCGTCTGTTTGTTCAAGGAAACGACGAAGATTGACGCAGAGTGAAGAAATTAATTCTTTATGGTTTCATCCTTCGGAGGCGAGACATCGCCGCTTCGACCAGATGGCAGTGTTCCGTGAAAAACTTCCCTTCCATGTATGTTGCTGTTCAATACATTGTTGAACACTACAGAAGTACAGTTGCGTTAATGTATTACCTAGAACTATTGAATACCCTGCGTTGCCCGGGATTTGAAAATAAACTTAAAATAATAATTGCTACTACTGCTAATAATAATAAATTAATTCTCAAAAAATCAGTTACAAACTGCGAATGACCGCGTGAGGAAAAACTAATTTACTCTCAGGAAACAAGCAAGGGACCACCCCATCAATTTCGATCAAGGGCCCTAAGGCAGAGGCGGATTTAACATTTCTGGACTCTCATAAAAATAGTTAGGTACGTATTATAATATCAACGTAATACCAAAAAAAATTGTATTTAATAAAACATCAAAACGTTTTTTCAGAAGTATTATTATCACACTATTGATTATTCGGAAAGTATTGTTAAATATGTAACTATTAAATAACACTAAATTCGATATTTATTATGTCAATAGATGCTACCCTAGGCTAAAACCTACAGAGTCTGTATAAAACATCAAAATTTTAAAACAATTCACAGATAAAACATTTAAACAAATTTTTACAAATATTTATTTCCATTGACAAACAAACAAACAAAAAATTTCATCAATCTTCAAAGAAAAATTGGTACTGAGAATTGATATAATTTATCTTACAGAGGGTATTGAAACACCTGTCATCAGGTCTGGACTTTACCTGGTGCTGGCGGACTTCTTATATAATATTCTAAATTCATTTGTTTTGTTTTTTTGTTTTTCTATATTTCTCTACTTTTATGTTATGAAATTAAATACTACGAAGCAATCAGAGAAAAATACACACACTTTTCAGTATTTTATGTTAATATATACTACTTACGAAATATTTTAGAATCCCGGCAGAAGAAAAATACATTATTAGCAGATTGCTACATGAAATAAGCGCCTAGTTAAGACCTCTGAATTCTTTGGTTTTTATTTCCCTTTTATATTAAGAACTAGACAACAATGTTCTTCACAGCCTTTATATAATTTTGCTTCAACGATTCGGTCACTTGGATTGTACGTACAGTGGATTGTCCGCCTCACGTAAACATTAGAAAGCTTCATGGTTCAACAGTCATGCGAGTGAAGATTCACATCTTCTGATTAGCAGCCAATATTAATTGTTTCATCAATATTAACCTATTTTGCATTTTAACTTGTAATAACTCTATAGAATTGACCTCCGAAATTTCAAATATTTTCATCGATTCCTTTTTCCGATTTCTATTTCACGTACATTTCATAGAATTCATTTTTATTAGTATTATTATGAATTAATTGAACACCTCAAGAAATCTGTGACGACATGGAAGAACAAATCACGTCAAGGAAATATTTCTGGAGCCTTGACATTTAAAAGCGATAACGTTGCAAACTGGGTCGCGTCTCTGTCTGATGATCAGTAAAACAAACGAAGTTAATGAGCTAATAATTCTCCCTAAAACGCCATAAGATAGATTCAAATTCATTGGTGAAGAGGATCCGCCCGTTTCAGGATTCAAATTAATGCCTGGCGATGTTAGTGGAGAACACAAGGTGACCTTCGTTCCCTGAGAGCCATCAATTGTTGTGTACGAAGCATCGAATGTCAGTCCATTGGAGGTAGGTCAGGGTTGCACCTATACGTTACGCTAACAAACGGAATGAGTTCGCTTTATTTACCCACTGCATCAGCCCGAGCGATTCAATCTAACCTCTATTCTGTATACATGTTTACTTTTAAGTAGCAAGTCTATTTTATTTATCTGAGTAACATGGCAGTTTCTACTTTTTCACATATCTAGTCGTAGGCAAGTTTCACTCGGTTTTGTATTTAGAATCAACAATGAAAACAGGACATCAGAACAGTAATGAATAGTATATCATAATATACAATGGAGCATCACGTATAATTATTACTAATATTGTTTATTACTTATACTATCAATTGTCCGGAATCAAGAAGTCAAGATACGTCGATTTCAAATAAATGAGTCAAGTAACGTCATTTCTTGATTTAGATTTTAAATGTTATCTCAGAAAGGAAAAAGTGAAAAATCAAATTATCGGAAATTGTAGACAATTCTTTGAATGCTCTTAAGTATAATGCATCATTTGTGTGATTACACAGAAAAGGGGTGAAAAATCTAGGGGAAATTTGGTATTAATGTATACGATGATTCCAAAAAGGGAAAGAAGTGCTAAAAAATGTATTTTTTCTTATCTAGAGACAATATTTCATACTGTGGTATCTTTCCGAAGAGCTTTAATGTACCTTAGAAAAAAGTGCGTTTCTAAAAATCCCTGATCCACTTCAGAGCAGTCAAATGGGCGTTTCTTCTGACCATATAGTTTGTGTAACTAATTACACTTCAACAATTCCATTAGCAATTCATTTATTTCCCACTGTGTGGCGTGTTTTTAAGGTTTTAAAGTCGAGCAATTACATTTTTTGTTTTACTCTTCAATTGGATATGCACTGGTAGCAGACTGAATACTTGTACAACAAAACAAAGGTAACCCACGGAAAAGCTCACATTTTGTCCGACGGCAAAAATTATTAAGAAATAAACGCAAAGAATTAATGATATTAACCACTATGTTCAGATGAGTTGAAAAATAATGAGGAAGTATTGTAATTATATATTATAAATGAACAAAATATAAATAATACACAAAAAATATAAAAAGCAAATGAGCAATAACCAAACATTAATATCAATCGAACGAATAAATTGTTTACACAAAATTAAAAACAATAGGGCTGTTAAAATTATTAAATTGACAACAATAATGACAGTAATAAAGAAAAAAAATCTGAACAATCTGAACAACAATTATGTAAATTGCATTCCCATAATACATAATGGTAAAAAAATGTATTTTGAAGATGTATTTCCTTCATCTTCTGTGATGCGGTACGATCTGCGATATTTTACAGCATTGAGCGCAGAACCTATGTAAGCGTTAAGGTCAGATTTGTTTGAACGGGAAATCCCAAAAATATATAAAAAATACATAACACTAAATTCCATGATAACTGTGAGATATCAGTAAATAATTTTAAAGAAAACTTCGAGATTTATCTAGATTCAAATTTCAGGTTGTACAGATTTACACAAATGTAACCAAATTAAATTTTAATTAAAAAATAAAAACTGTCTCAAGTAGTTATGATTTGTTCCAATACAACGTATTTTTAATAGTTCCGAAAGAAAATGTTTTAACCTTGATTGATTATCGAACTCTCGATTCAATATAAACGAGTAATTGAACGTGGAAAACATTGTGTCCTTTTCTAAATAATTTCTTTGACACAAGCAGCACTATATTGAGCACTGTAGATGGGTGCTACATTGTCGAAAAAGCTTAATACATGCAATTATTAAAAACAACAATGTTTTCCTTGTTTATTTGTGAAAACTCTTTCAACACGTACCATCACCTAATAAACTCAAAAATTATCAAATTTATTTATAATTCAGAGAAAAGATTTTAAGTTCTTGTGCTATTTATTTCTCAATCAGAAAAAAAAGATATTTTTTGTCATCAAACGTTAAGTTAATAATTCAGAATTTATGAATAAGTATGATGCCATGTTAACGAGACATTAATATACGGTAATGTCACATCCAGACAATTTCAAAACATAACTGGAGAAAATGAACAAAAACCTTGTGGTCGATTTTAAAACAATTTTATAAAAAAGACGTATATTTCTGAAACAGAATTTATCTTAGGAGAGATAATCAATCTACACACCTCTTGTGGTTTTCTCATTTCCTTCGAATCACGCTGTGGTGTATTCCTCATTCTCCAGTAAATTTCAATTAAACCACGAATGAAAATTTTGCTCTCTTTGTTCCCTATTTCATCTGTCACTCTCAGCGTGTGTCTGCTTCGTCGCCTTTTACTCTTTCGTCCAATTTCAAGCGAAGTGCAAAGACTTCGTAATTGCTCTTGGAGATAACGACGCTAGGAGAAATTGTTGAAATCACTGCATTTTTTTTCTTTTGTCGATTGCTTTGAATATCCTCCAGTTTATTTCACGAAGTAAAAAAAGATGTAACATGTTACAGCAGAATCCCTCTTAACTGGTTGGGACAGAAACCCTAGCCGGTTACTAGTTTCTCCGGTTAATCTGAGTCTCCCATAAAAAATCGATTTTCGATTAAAAAGAGTCTGCAATTTCGTCAGGTTATCATGAATAAACAAGCAAATGAGACGTAACTACCTACCATTATATGTTGAAAAGGAGAAAAAAAGATGTTCCACGGGATAGGCCGGTTAATCCGGGGAGCGGATGATCCGATGCCTGTTAAGAGGGGTTCTACTATATCATGTATTAGAGAAATTTTTTACTCAGCAGTTTAGTTATATACACGAATACCCAGTGGCGTATCTAGACCGTAATTAAGGGGAGGGGGTTAACCGGGGACCATTTTGTTGAAAAATTATGGTTTACAATACAAATTTTATGAATATTACCTTTAAATAAAACGCATCAAATAAATAATTAACAATCTGGTATTAATGACAATAACAATTATACTACTAATATCAATAATAATTATAACTGATAACAATTATTAATCTGGTAACACTTTTACAAAGTATGCCATTTATCAACTTCGATTTTATCTGTTAAAGAGTTCAGGTCCAATTGGGGGGGGGGGGGGCTATAGCCCCCTTAGCCACTGGGAATACCATTTCCCACGTCCATCATCTATCCTGATGCGTTCTCAGGAAATTTCGTGTTGAAGAGTCTTCGCAAGCGAATTAACGCTTTGCTCAACGAAACACGTTCGCTGGAAACTCCGTCAGGTCACGTTACATTTCTTGAGCGAGATAAGACAGGTCGTGAGATTGATTCCCTGTCTGTATGAATGGCATATGAAACTTCCTGGAAGCACGTGCCACGCAGTACAGGAGCGTTGTATAAGGAATGCTGAGAAGGAATGACTCAGAGTGCACACCACGACAGAGGGACAGGGAGATTTAGCGATTGGAAATTTGTCGCTGAATT
This sequence comes from Laupala kohalensis, assembly GCA_002313205.1. Classification (NCBI taxonomy): domain Eukaryota; kingdom Metazoa; phylum Arthropoda; class Insecta; order Orthoptera; family Trigonidiidae; genus Laupala; species Laupala kohalensis. The sequence goes on from NNCF01127891.1 coordinate 318,221, forward strand.
TGAGAGAATAATTCACTCACTCTATGGTGTCATGGCGAATTTATCAGTGCCGAAACGCTGATTTTCCCATACCCCCCAAGGAACGGGAGTCCTTCGCCCTCCGCCTCGAAAATTTTTAAAATTGATTCGCTAATTTGTACATTTAACCCTTTCTGGAGTCGATTTTCGGCGTTAGAATTTCTCCATTTCATGTAACCTAAAAAAGATAAATTTATATTTAGACCTGTATTATTTCTCACCTAATACTTTTTTTGAATTGTGAATATTCGTCACACGTTATATTTCATATGTCTCTCTTGACTGTCGAAATAAAATTATAACCAGTGCCAACATTTGAATAATATTGAAATCCTTAAAACTGACACATTTTTGTGCTGGTTGTTATGAGAAAATACAGTGTACAATTTTCACTATATTACAGAGCACATGACAAAATCAAATGTTATTGAAATAAAAACAACCTCACTTCTCTTACACGTAACCCAGGTCTCTTGCTGTATTCAACTTCAAATTTGCTTCTCCAATTCATCTTCTTTTAACGTCGCATAACATAAACTCTTGTGTAGATATATAAAAAAAACATTCCGAAAACCAGTACCGGTACTGCGATCAGACGCGTTCCGGCACCATGATACCACTGTTTAAGGGAAAATATTCACAGGCTCACTGTGACGAGCGAGGAACGTCAAGAGCTCTGAGTAGTGACACCCACGGTGGAGTTACCCCGAGACACACGTACTCATCTAATTAGGCTTCTTATGTAAATCTGTAATCTCTTATATTCAAATAATAAACTTCGTAAAATTAATGCACATTTGTTCTCGACATTTAAAACTTCGAAACGTAATTGAATTTATTTTAATTGCTCCTATTCTCAAAACAACATACTCCGAATAAACTATAGTTTACCACTGCTCACTCAGTTAAACAATGAAAATAGTAAGAGAAAGTTAATATTTTGAATGAAATTTTGAGTAAATTGACCTCACTAAGTACTCGAATGAAATAAGCCATCGGTATCACGAACACTCAACAATTGGTTAATCTACAGTAAAGAAAATATCCGGACCGCGAACCAGCTTTCGCAGCTGATGGTAGATCAGTATGATTAGCTCAAACCGAACAGCCGTCCTTTCGTAGTTCCATAACCCTGACCGTGTAATGAACACAGGCCTGTGATGGCAGGCAAACGACAAGAGCAAATGTTTGTTGTCTAAAGAGTGGACCATGTCCACGACATGGTTCAAGGCGAAATAGTGTGACATATTGATCTCAGTGCTCGAATGTAAACGACATTTGCGAATCAAAACTAAAAGCTATTACCTTAAAGAAATAGAACACAAAAATTTGAGAATTACTTAACCAAATTAATTATCCTAATTCATTTCAAGACTTTAGGAGAAAGACGGGATGAAATATTATTTGCTTCCGAAGCATGTATTGACAATATTTTCAAGAGAAATCCTGCACCTTCTTCTGAGTTCACATTCGTGAAGTAACACGCTCGTTTTCTGTCCCGTTGGGTAAGAACTACTCTGGAATATGGTATTGGGGAGTCGTGACAGAAGAGTAACACTACAACTGTGCGTCAAAGGTAACTTGAACTTATCTTCGCCATTCATAACTATGATAAGTGAAAGTAGCCCATGCATCAAACACCTTTCAAAATTATGTTTAGTCCACGAGACTTTTCGTAGCTTTCCTCTATTCTCTTAATTTGATTCTCAATTCATGTGGCTGTTAATTACGGGTGATTGTACTCAAGTTTTTATTTATTTATTCATTTTCAGGAGTAAATGCTGGTCAGTGGCACACCTACGAGGGACTCAAACGTCTTCCTCAAACCTCAAATTAAAAAATTATGTTAGACAAAAATTTGGGATAGTTAATAGTTTCCTTTAAATAAATTTAATTAATAGTATAAAAATTAAACAGGTAAATCGTTAGCTTTTTTTTTGGACTGCAGAGGTGTGAAAAGCAAACTTTTTATTACTACGTTGTCATAACGTCGGTAATGCATCTTAACAATAATCCAACGTGAAAAAATAATCAAAAATTGACTCGCATTATTACTTTAAAAAGCAGCCATTTCAGTGAGTTTCTGAGGTTAAAACAACGAAAAATGGACACGACTTTGTCCTTATCGCTTAAACTTCCCCGGGAAGAACAAAGAACCCCCTCCAAAAATAAATCCTTGCTTCGACACAATATTTTTATTTTAAAAATATAGCAAATATAAAAATTGTTTTTGACAATAAATGCCGATTACATCGAATAAAAACACAGTTATTTTCACTAACGCTACCCCAAAGGACAGAGTTAGGTGTCACCTATAAATGGCAATATTGTTTGAGTTCTACAAAAACGTTCGAGACATCATATGTCCATATACAAAACTAAACCTAAATTATCAATTAAACATTATTAAAAATATAAAGTACAGTAAAATATAAGTTTTACAATACTTTAATTTAAGAGCGTAATTGAAGAAGAAAAACACCATTTATCGTCAGATTTATTAGATTATTTATTTTGCGCATTTAACAGATAAAGAACTTCTTTAAATCTTAAAATTTCGACAAATATTGAAGGTTTTACAAGAATTTTAATTAAATGGTCCAGCCGCGTCACGCCTCGGAAGCGAGAATTTGATCGGCGAGGCTCCCGCAAAATGGTGTATTGTTTACAGTCAAGTTTTCTCTTAAAATTGTATTATTATGAATTTCAAAAATTAGGATGTTGTCCATGATTTTAAAAATCAGTAAAAGTATTTCAATCTGAAAATATAAACAGAGTGAAAGATGATTCGAGTAAAAGAAATCTCCCAAGCTACGAAGGGCTAGTTGTTTTATGAATCTATAATAAATTTAATAATAAATTTCTTGTCAAAAAACAGTACAAACTACGTATGACACGTGGAGGACAATAAACTAATTTACTCTCCGGAAGCAAGCAAGGGACCATCCCATCAATTCCGATCAAGGGCCCTAAGGCAGAAGCGGATTCAAAGAATTTCAGCAAAAATTCCTAAAGAAGATAAAAAGTTAGATGCGAGTTATAATACTAATAGAATGTCAATATGTTTGTAATTTATGCAAAAAATTACATATACAAGTTATTATCAAACTATAGATAATTCTGAGTATAGTGTTTAAAAATCATAAGAGTTGAAAAATAAACACTAAATCCACGATTTGTTACAATAAACACGCCCCTAGACAAAGCCCAGAGAACCTGTATAATAAATCCGCCTCTACCCGAAGGAAAAACGGAGAAAATCCCGGGCCAGGTTGGGGCTACAGAATTTACGTACACAATCGTGCCAAGTTGAATACACATAAAACTAAATTAATATGAGCCATAATACAACACAATCATGCAAGAAAATAGTTTTTGAAATGGTTATAAGTTATTTAAAAAAGTTCTACAGCAATGGCGTGATAAAGTACAAGACGAATTTAACATTTATTAAAATCAATAAATTCTTTTACAGTGTAGAAGCGCTGATGCATGAGGTAGTATTTAACCGCGGATTTGAAGATATTCAATTTCATAATATCTTTTATATTCTTTGGCAGGGAATTATATAGAACGATTCCCGAATAATAAGGTCCTTTTTGGCAAAGAGAGGTTGACACACTAGGGCGATGAATATTACTACTATTGCGAGTATTGTGTTCGTGAACGAGACTGTTTCATATGAAGAAAGAGTGGCACTTGAATAATTCGGTCTTAACAAACACGACCGTTTCATAAATATAAATACAGGGAAGTGTTAAGATATTTAATTGCTTGAATAAAGGTTTACAAGAGTTTCGGGGGTGAGATTTACAAATTATCCGAACTATCCTCTTCTGAATTCTGANGCTGAATTCTGAAAGTTTGAACACTCTGACCGGAATTGTTCCACAGGAAATTGCCGTAACGTAAATAGGAGTAAACGTTTACAAAATATACGCAACAGGAAATATGTGGACAAACGTTAACTAATATTCGAAATGCGTAATACAATTTGTGTAATTGGGAATTAGATTGTCAACGTGACAATTCCATTTGAGGTTGTCTTGAGTATGGAGACTTAACAATTTTGTATTCGTAAAGGGTTTTAATTGTGTTCCGTTTAAAGAAACCTGAGGTAAAGTTTTTGTGATACTATTGTGAAATGACATATACGCTATCTTGTCAGTGTTTACAATGAGATGATTTGCATGGTACCAAGCCGAAAGGTTAGAGAAATCTTTCTGAGCGTTGGCGTGCTTACATAGTAAATTAGTGTCATCAGCAAAAGGAACAATTTTGTAATCTAATGTGGATGATGACATACAATAAAAAGAGCATAGGACCGCGAATTGAAACTTGGGGTACTCCGCAAGTAAGAGGATTTGTTTCTGAAATACAACGTTGAAGTATTTTATTTTTAGTATAAGATATTTCGACCTGTTGATATCTATCTTTTAAATAATAAACTAGCCATTGATGAGGAAGTCCACGATTGCCTACAAATACAGATTGAAAAGGAGAAATTCGTGATTTTTGACTTTGAATGCTTCTGATAACTCAAGAAAAACACCCTGAAGATTTTCTCTACTGTCAAGATATGTGGTAACATCGTTTAAAAAAGAAAATATGGTCCTGGTGGTGGAAAAGGATTTCCGAAAACCGTGTTATTCGTCAGTGAGAATGTTATTTTTTGATAGAAAATCTAGAAGACGCTTATAAAACAAAAATTCTAGAACTTTTGAGAATGTGGGTAGTAGAGATATAGGTCGGTAATTTCCAACTTTAAGTTTGTTTCCTTTTTCGTGTAATTTCCAACTTAAACTGTAACATCCTTTTTTGAGTAAAGGTTTCACTTTAGCTCTCTTAAATATGTTGGGAAACACCCCTTCCGATAAAAAAACTATTAAAAATATTTACGAGTGGATTTAATATAGCGTGGGACGAAACTTTAACAATAAACTCAGGTATATGATCTATGCCAGTTGAAAATTTGTTTTTTAAGGAGCTGATGATTTCCATGATTTCACTGGCGTTAGTTTTAGGAAATCCTTTTTACTAACTTCTGAGAAGTAAGAATTAAACAAACTTGCGATGTCCTGAGGATTTGATATGATTTTGCCATCGTTTGGTAAAGAAACATTTTCTTCGCGATTTTCAGAAGTTGACGTGTAATTGTTAACAATATTCCACATGGCTTTCATCCGGTTGTTCGATTTTAGTATATGCCTGTCGTTTTCCATAACTTTAGCTGCATAGACTACTTTTCGGAGAATAGTCTTATATTTACGAAAATAATTATGGAATTCGGGTGGCTGGTTATAGCGTTTTGAAAGATAATATAAACGGCGTTTGTTTTTTGAAGAAATTCTTATCCCTAGGGTGATCCATCTATTGTATTTTTTTGTGTTAATTAACTTGCGTTTTATGGGAAAACTAGAGTTGTAATGTTTTAGGAATGTTGAGATAAATACATTGAATTTGTCGTCGGTGTTTTGGCAATTGTAAACATCTTTCCATGTTTCTTCACGCAAATAATTTACGAATATGGATTTATTTATGTCATTAAACTCTCTTGTAAATTTGTAAAGGATTTTAAGAGGTTTTTATTTATTATTAATTGTCAATACTTGAGCAAGGTGATCACTGTATCCGGCGATAAACACTTCAGAGAGATACGAGATTCCATTGTTGACTATAATTTGATCTAGCAATGTTTGAGATGAGCCGGAGAGGCGAGTGGGGTCATTTATCGTAGTAATAAGGTTGAAGGAGTCGATAAGATTCTTGAATCGATTAACTGGTGAATGTGCAGAGTCGGATGTACTCAAGAAATCGATATTGAGATCACCACATATAACGATATATTTAGTAGATTTATGTGTGATATGTTTTAAAACAATTTCGAATTTCCTAAAAAATATGTGAATATCTGATTAAGGAGGTCTATAAATACACAAAACAGCAATACCGGTGTCGGTCAGATTAACTGCAGAGAATTCTAGTATACTATCTACGCAGAAGTTCTCGTAGCCTGTAAGTGGAGAAGATAAAATATTACGAACGTAGATACACGTACCTCCGTGGGGATTTTTGCCTTTAAAATTTTGCCGACAGTAAGAACTTGCTAAATAATAATTAGAAATAGCAGTATCGTTGATGTTGTTAGTTGAAAGCCAATGCTCTGTGAGGCATAGCAAATCGAATCGATTTTCGTGTACCAGAATTTCAATGTCTGTCAATTTGTTTGAAAGGGATTGGACATTATGATGAAATATAATTATTTTATTTTCGCAAAGAGTTTGTGACTCACGAGAAATGGAATCGACGTTAGATTGTGGAGAGGAATTTGAAATTGGTACAGCTTCTAGTTCCGGATGAAGCTCGCACACAGCACCTGAACGCGATTGTCACCTTCGAGTACCACATCGTACTCCTGAGCGCAAGTTGTAACGGTGTATGGGGGCGACAGGAGGAATAGATGTTGACGTGGGAGATGAGGAAGCAGTAGGTGAAAGAACGGGGACAGGAGAAGAAATGGGTGTGGAGATAGGAAGAGGAAATGGTGATGAGGTAGGAGCAGAGGGAGGTGGAGGAGATGAGGTAGAAGTAGAGGGAGGTGGAGGAGGAGATGAGGTACGTGCAGGAGGAGGTAATGGAGGAGGTGGATGATGTGAGGTCAGATGTGAAGCTAGGAGAGAACCGAAGTGCTGTTTCCCAGACGGTTTCAGGTGTAAACCGTGCTGGGTAAAGTCCTTGGCAGTCAGGTGTGGTTGCAAATCAAAAAATGTGATTTTTGTGTCTGCCAGGTGATGTTTTAGGGAGATGTTTGCCAGGTTAATTTCGTGGTTTATTTGTGGAACGTTGAAGCGTGGAGGCAGGCTAGAGAGCACTATGTTTGTGTGCAGGGAGGCCATTTTTAGTTTCTGTAGATGTTCAGACGCGTTAAAATGTCCACCCAAGTTGATATCGTTCTGCCCACCTATGATGATTACTGTGTCCCGCTCAGTGAGTTTTTTAGTGTAAGTGTCCAGTTCTCGAATAACTTCAGGCAAACGAGCGTTTGGCTTAAAGAAAACGGAGTCTGAAAACAGGCTAGGAAGCAATCCACGCAATACGGAGGACATCTGACGACCGTGCGAATCAGCTAGTATGAGCACGTTTGATTTCTGCGTGGAAGTGTTGGTTTCATCTCTGGATAGCACTACTTTACGTGGTTTTGGGCGGCTGTGCTTACCAGTGCGTGTGTGAACAGGTCTGAGTACTGGACGGGAGGGAATGAAATGAGTAGGTAATGGAGGAAACAGGGACACGTCATCTAACACACTAAACCTATTCTGAGTGAAGAGTTGGGGTGGTGCATGTGTCGTTGGTCTAACCGGGTGGTAGCAGTTGGAAGGACGGCGAGAATTCCTAACTGTAGTCCAACCGCCGATTGTTTTCTTATTGACCTCTTCCAGTGCACTGATTCGCGTGTCAATATAATGTACCAAGTTATTGTACGCATTCTGAAGATCAGCTTTTAATGAGTTGATGAATGCGATAGTGTCCATTGTAGTGAGAAAGTTAGCAACTTAACGACAAAAGCAAATGAGAATACACGAAAAATGACAACTAACACTGAATGAAGGATGTTAGTATAATAATATATTTGTTACTACGGAAGTTACAAATGAGATATTAAATAAATTAAATGTACAAACAAACTGACGACAAAAATGATTGAAATTATTAATTAGGGCGACCACTGGAGATTAATTAATTCGACAATAACTACCGTATATTGTGTTAAAATGTAATTAAATACGAAAGAATCAGGAAGAACGAATTGTAAAATGATGTAATAATTCTATGAAATGACGACGACGAAAACTTGGATGCAACAATGAGGCAGGATTTAAATAAGTAAATAAACAAACCGACAACTAAAATGACAGAAAAAATTTAGGATGACAACCGCGGATAAATTAATTCTACAATAACTAAGGCAATATTATGTTAAATTGTAATCAATAACTACAAAAAGATCACGAAAACAAATGGTAAAATATGGGAATAATTCTATTTACGACGACGAAACTTGAGCAGTGCAACAATAGGGTACGTTATTTGTACGTTAATAATGATGTACTAGTATACGCACCAGAAAATCTAAATACAACAAAATAATTAATTTTAATGCACCAAGAAGTTGAATTTATGATTCCGTTTGTACTTACGTAAACTTTATCACACCTTTGAATGAAAACAATATGAATTTATATTTGGTCCGTTGGGTTTGAAAACCTTAGGAAATGTTTTTAGTGTTTTTTCACTTAATACTCACACAGAACAAAGAATTTTACACTACAATGAAAGTTAGAATCTAAATACAACTACTGAATCACAAAAAAACTCGAAAAAAATAAAATAATTAGAAAGATTAAACTGAAAAACAGAGAGAGCTCATTCACAACATCAGTTAACACCAGGAGCAGGCACGCCAATCTACAACGACACACGCAAACAATCACAGAGGGAGAGAAGAGGATTGTGAATTCTTCAGTTAATAATTATGCTGTAATTATAGTGTGATGAATCTTTACAATCTGTGATTGGTTGTGTGATATGTGTGCCCAATTCATGGAGAGTGTTATTACGGGGTATTTTTATCAAAGTGTTAATAGATGAAAAGAATGTATGTGACTGTATAAACTTTACTAAGGTATGTATTTTTCTTCACTAATGTTGATAAGTTTTTTATATAATTTATGATAAAAGTTGTATCGGGTTGTCATATTTGAAGTAGTGGATAGTATTTATAGCTTTCATTATGAATGTTGAAATATCCCTAACTTGGTTTCTGTATTGTTTAGCTCTGATGAAGGTAAGGTTCGTTACCGAAACGTTGGAAAAGTAATAATAAATAATTGTCCAAACCGCAAGAATTTTTTCTGTTAATAATAATGGTAATTAGCAAATGGTGTTGCGCTTCGGGATTCGAACGCAGTATTCTCTTGGCATCGAGTAGAACCGGAGGCAACGTCCCCATCACTGTTTTCTAGCAGCCCTAAAGGCGAAGGAGCATCATCAGCAATGCCATNGAGTAGAACCGGAGGCAACGTCCCCATCACTGTTTTCTAGCAGCCCTAAAGGCGAAGGAGCATCATCAGCAATGCCATGCACGAACAGCCATTACTTGTGCCACCAAGCCTCTTCCACTTTCATTTCCTGTCGGCCGGATCCTTCCTTCTTTTCTCCCCTTCGTCTCGCGTTCTTTGCCTCGTCCCTTGTGGGTTCCCTTACGTTTCTTTGGGAAACAATCGTTTCTTTGACTTCGATTTCTTTGTACTATGTCAAATCACGACATAAATACGTCGCAATAAGTTATTATAAATTGATGGTCAAAAAATATTTTACAAACTGAGTATGACCACGTGGAGGACAATGAACTGATTAACTCTCCAGAAGCGAGCAAGCGACAGTCCTCTCAATTCCCATCAAGGGCACTACGACAGAGGGGAATTTTACTCTTCAGCTCATTCCTAAGATAAGAATTAAAAATAGTAAGTTACATTCCTAAGATAAGAATTAAAAAATAGTAAGCTACATGTTAAAATATCAACAGAATACCAACAAATTTGTATCTAACAGAATACAAAAACGTTTACAAATATGTCTTGTTATGAAATCTTAATATCTTCAGAATAATTTAATTTACAAATCGTAACTTTTAAAATAAATCTAAATTAAGGATTAATTATTACAACAGACCGCTGTTCCTAGACAAGCGCCTATAGAGTATGTGTATAAAATCCTCCTCTACCCGAAGGAAAGTCAGAGAAAATTTGGGTCAGGATAGAAGTAGAATAATAACAACAAACTGGTACCCCCCAAATTAAGTATATTTCAAAAATGTTTCATTGTACCAACGAAAATGAACAAACGAATCTTCCCGCAAACGCGAGGATGAATTTTGAAGGGGTATTGGAAAGTAATTGACCCTCTTGGGACATGTGATGCGATTATAACTAAAGAAGGAAGGATCAAATAAAGATAAGTTTCACATCCTTATAGCATTAGTTGTGCATCCTGGGGGTCTTGATCCACAGAATGCATCGAATTTTGTTCAAATAGCTCTTGCTTAAGTGATATTTAAGTTGCGCCTTGCGGTCTGAAAATCCTAATCTCCCTCAATACTTGCGCCTCGTGGTCGAAGGGTTCCTTCTCCGCCACTATGACAGTCACGCCTCGCGGTCACTGAATACATTATTAGTCCGAGTAGGTCTATACGTACTTAAGTACAATGCAGTACATAAAAATATTTCATAATACAAGTACCGCAACGAGTAGACTGTTGCTCCAATCACGAAATATATCAAGTCCCCTTCCGTTAAAACAATTTTAAGTACATAAATTTTGTTTAAATTATAATCTGAACTATTTTGCAAAATGTACAGGTAAAAAAGTGTTTGATTTATTTGCTTAACCTCTTTTGTAAATATAAACTTTGTTTATAGTATGTATTTTGTGTATTTAATGTATCTGTTTATATTGTGTGACAATCCTTGGAGTTGGGACGAAACTACCAATACCCCTTTGAACTAATCAGGGAACCACTCCGAATAACTTTGACCGGGAGGCGCACCTGCCTATCACCCCTGGTTTAATTTCCACTGATAGGGTAAGGGTAGTGTTACGTAATTTTTTGAGTAGGAGATATCGTTATGTGTGCGTTATGGAAGGGAAGGGGTTGTTAAGAAATGTAATTTTTGCGTCACGAGTGTGGGAACGTACCCTTCCCACATATCATACGATGCACGTCATACACACGCATCGACAACTCTCCCCATAATGCCCACGCCCCATCAACCAGCTCGCACGCACAAAAGTAGTTGATGGTACAGGGACACCGTTTCTATACTGTTCCTATGCACCACAAATGGACGTATTCGTACCCTACACGAATAGTAAAGCATTCACCATCGTGTGTTTATTTACTGAACACAGCCTCCTGCACACGAGAACCTCAACTCATACATTCCATAGAGACATTCCAAGGCCAACAGGTTCCAAAACCAACAAACGTCACGCAAAGAATCATAAATGCATTACAGATTCTATGCAAGATACTGTATACAAAATAGGCGGACGCCGTAAGCAAACAAAAATCCCATGACGGCGTCCGCAAGACCTGTCCCTTGAAGGGCGTATCGCGTTTGATATGGCCTAGATGCTCAAATGTCTTCTTGTATAAATCCANCGCATAAATCCAGTGCTTGGCAACAAAAATAAAATATTCGACTACACTTCGTCTCGACGAGCACACGTAATATTCTGCTCCGAGATAATTCACATCGAGGTACTCGCACTGAGACGCTTATAAGTGAAACCCAACCTGCAACGATTTCCAAGCCGAATCCATATATATTCTGGCGATTAAATCCTGGCGACAAGCATTCCCACGATTCGGGACGCAAATCCAGGCAATTCTCAAGAAACCACGAAACGCTGACTTCAACCACGGTCTGCTACCGGACGCTGAGGAAATCCTTCCTCAACCACGCTCTGCTACCAGACGCCCAGGAGATCCTTCCTCGCAGCTCCGGCCTTGAGAACTGAGGACGAGAGACGGCACCACGGCCAAGCTCCACGTCAACCGCACGGTCACGCAGAAGGACACAAGACTCCGCCGACCACCGCAGCCCAGCATCGAAGCTACGCCCACGCTGCATACGTGAAGAAACTGTCCACACCGGACGAACAATACGCAGTCGGTCGTTTGGCGTCATGTTCTCAGGCAACTTCAAAACAGGTTTACGTAAGAAATAAAAATCTTATTCAAACAAACCTGCATTTCAAAAACCATTATTTATGTTGGTGAGCGAGGGAGATTCTATCCATTGGAGTCGATACTACATCTTCCCCTACCCAACACGTGAAAATGGACAACTCTACAGTGGAAATATGGGACTTCAAAAAAAAGTTCGTAATTGAGTTATGTCGGAAAGAACCAACGTAGTTTCAGAAAAGTCATTGAAGTAGAGAAAACCAAAATTCAATTGTTTTTACTTTTGAATCAAGTCCATGGAACTAATGACCTTGAACTAATGGAACGATCGTTCCCGATGGTACACACAATCATTCCTATTGAAGACGAAGTTTTGAGTATTTTTTGAGTGAGATATCTTTCGTCAGGATACTCGACATTTTACCCCCTAATAACAAAACTTAATTTTAACAACAACACTTTCGCGTATATACTTAATGATGAAAACATTGCATTTTCAATGATAGCGTTTGCATATCGTCTTCTCGTGTTTTGCCTTCAAAGCATGGAAGTAAAACAATCGTAGTCTTTCGAAAGGTATTTTATACGAAATGTAAGGAACAAATAAAAAAGATTATTGTACACTAAGTATATTTAGTGTATGTGTAGTTCAAATCACAAACAATGTACAATACCAATAATGTACATTACCACATATAAATGTACAATACCAACATCCGGAAAAATAGCACAACTTATAATCTAATATAATTTATCGTAGATTGTTACCATTGATAGGTTTCCATTTGCTTAAGACATCCTCAGTTGAAGTTTGAAAAATGGCACAATTATTCTGCATTATTATAGTTGTCATAATTTCCTCAACTTGTGTTGTTTTTTCTCTCAGCAGTGGATTATAAAATCAAGTTCTGCCGGGGCGAAAAATCTATTCCACGTCCAAGAACTTTCTGATAATGTAGGCTGAGGACAGGAGGACGCTGTATTGCAGTCTGCTTATTACTTTCTCATATACGTAGTATATAGAAAGTATGTCTCTCTATGTCTCTTCTATACTGCAGATGGAGAAACGTATATGAGAGAGTATGTCCAATGGTTTTTGCACCACTAGTTGAATTCTGACACAAAATAGTCTTTGATGAACGTGATGCGAAGGAGACTAAAGAATTCGAGGGACATATGTCGACCGACGGGGATCGAATCCCCATCTTCGCCCTCCAAGGAGGGTAGTACTGGAGACGCCCTCCTCAATTACTAGTACAATTGGTTCTGTTTTTGGGTCTTCTTCTAGAGTTAATAAGTCTTCTAAAACGCAGTTTCATTCCATTTCTAAATTGTTACACAGCACACTAAATTGAATCATTGTTATTAAAATAATTTATTACAACCTCTAAGAACTCCTCCCAAGTTTTGATGACGTGTTTTAGAAAACAAAAGCTGAAATGTGTCGTCTTCAAAACAAACCAAGGCAAATATTTGCAAGTTGTCTCATTCAGCGACATTCTGAAATGTGTTTAAGAGCAAGGATCCAGAAGTCGCTCATTTTCCTTCTTGGTAAATCCGCCCTGATGTTAAGCAGTGCTTAAGTTTCCTTCGTTTGAAACCGCTGTACGACCTTTTCAATTGTTCCGAGATAAGTACCAGTTAAAGCAGTTGGAAGTATATAGAAATTAATTTGTGTTTCGTGGAACCAAACTCATTTGTGTTCCAAACCACGTTTCAACTCCTCTAACTCTCTCCTCAGTGAGAACGAAATGAGTTTGTCAGGTTTCTCTATCCAAGTTCAACGGGAAGTTAACGCGTAAGAGTCGATTATGTGTTCCGTTTCAATTATTCCTTCTCCTTTATCAATACAAGGATGAATAAATTCATGATCGGTATATGAGAACCAAATAGAGAAGACATAATTAAAATGGAGTCCGTGATAATTATCATTATAATCATTCAAAATTATTTTTCTCAAATACCGAAGCTATATCTCAAAATCAACGGCGTAAATTGAAAATTATCCATTTAGAGTGTATTAGCATATAATAAATTATCATACTATTGTTCAATACCAATTGTTAATTATCAAAAATGTATCAAAATTCGCAGACCACAAGATAACGTTTGCCAGAAAACTTGTCACAAAAATTGTACCAATATAAGCAAAGTTATTTAAGGAATAGAAGATGACAATTGCTGAAACTCTTACTTTCAATTAAATAGTACTATGAAAATGAGAACACACATAAACTGAACAGAAAAATATAAAAAATAACGTTCATCGAATAGAAATAAACTATGGTTTAAAACTATTCCCACTATCCCGTGAAGAATATATTTCGTGTTTTCCCCCATGGGGTTTTCCCCTATGAGGTAAATCAGCGCTGTCCAACTGGTGACCCACGGAACTTTTTTTACATACCACGAGTTAAGAACACATTTTTCATCCAACGTTGGGAGGGGGGGGGCATCTTCGTGTCGTAAATCTATGCTGTCAGAATTAATAGTTGGCGTGGCATGTAAGGTTAGAGAGAAAAAGAAAATTGTGTTTGAAATTTTCCCCTATACATTACAACACGAAAACGTTTTACAATAACAGTAAATATTAAAATTACTTTTTGAAAAAAAAATTATTTAATTTGTCAGCATGAAATAATATAAATTTGTTGATGAACATCAAAATATCGCGTGACAAGTAAATGAATATGATCCATTTGTTTTGTTGGGTGGGCAAAATTCTTTCAAACACAATCCCGTGCCGACCCGATGGATAGAGAGCGTATTGCAAATGGCCCGCGGGCCAAGATAAGTTGAACAGCGTTAAGGTAAATGAATGAAGATATTACATTTTTTCGTGACGCAATTGCCAGCTGTTCGGAGTAACAATCATACCTGTATTTATGGAACAATGGAATTTATGAAACTATTAAACATACTAAGAAACTATTCAAGTCACCAATTTTAAAACTATGGGATTTAGAATGGAAATTAAAATCTACGAAATTATATCTTGTAAGAAAATCAACTACAGAAGATTCCTTCCCTAAATTCACCTTGGGAAGAAGAGACCAAACTATTTTAACTAGGTTGCGGATTGGTCACTTCAACTTCAGTCACATGCACTTGAAAAAGACGGACTCAGAGCCTTGTCCCCTTTGTGGAGACACAGTATCAACCCCTCACCTCATCTTGCAGTACCCCGAACTTATAAATAAAAGATATTCCTTAAATATCCCGAATAACATTTCTAATATATTCAATTCGCCCAGTGGATACCAGAAGGTGCTACGATTTTTAAAATCGTGAAAACTTGACAAACTGACTGAAATTTGTATTTTGATTTTCAAGATTATTAATGTATTTTTTTAATATTAATTTTGTTTTTGTGCTTGTTGTTAGTGATTTCCTCTCATTCAATGTAAAATTAATTCAGCCGTATAACTGTAATCTTTCTTGTGGTCACTGATGACCTGAGATGTTAAAAGGCGACCTAAAATGAACAATTTTTTAAAATATCATACCCGTTGGAGAACGCGCAAATTGGGAAGCCCATCTTCTCGCCAGAGGTTGCTTTGGTGACCTTTCATCCGAGAGCTCGGGCATCCGTCTGTCTCCGAGAGGAAATGAAACGAGCTCCCCTTTCATTCCGGGTTTTCCGTCGAAGCAGCACGACAGTTGTGCATTTCACCGCTAAAGGCGCTGCCTCATCAGTTCTTGCGACTTCCGGCGTGAAGTCAGTGCGGATCTTTCCGCCGAGTTGGATCCAAAGAGACTGGAAACTGCTAGCAACTCCGGGATCGATACCGGTTGTGCCTTTACAAACCACTGCTCCTATTTACGCTTCCTCAGCGCGCCTCGACAAAGACAGGTATTAAGGTGAGACCAGCAACAATCTGTGAGGGAGGGGGAGCTAAGGGGGCTATAACCCCCCCCCTTTGAACCTAAACTCTTAACAAACAAAATTGAAGTTGATATATGGCACACTTTGTAAAAGTGTTACCAGATTAATATTTGTCATTAGTTATAATTCTTATTAATAGTATAACTGTTTTTGTTATTAATACTATAATTATTATTAGTAATATAATTGTTATTGTTATTAATAACATAATTATTGTTATTAAAATACCAGATTAATAAAATTAATAATATCATGTTAATATCTTTAATACATAATTGTTATTAATAATACCAGATTTTTAATTGTTAATTATTTATTTGATGCATTTTATTTAAAAGTAATATTTATAAAATTTGTGTTGTAAAATCATAAACAAAAATGCTCTCCGGTTAGCCCTGCCCCCTTGATTACGGTCTAGAACCGCCACTGACCAGCTATACAAATTAGTCAAATCACAGACATGTATAATTATTTTCTTCATTTTTATTCTAATTGTTTTTCAACACAACAATGTGAATGACAACGAAGTAAAAGCACGATTTAATTTATATCTATCAGTTAATAGTATATTACGAACAATATTCAGGAACTCGCTCGACACGTTTGAAATGCACAAGAGCATGAACAAACATGGCGGCTGAGCGCAACGGTATCTCGATTTATGCACCTCACCTCCGAAAATGTAAAATATGTCTCAATTACCCTGTGAACGTTTTGATAAACATTATTTAAAAAGGACTCCGGAAAATTCACTACAAATCAAAGTCATTTTCCACCACTTTCGTGATTTTTTAGAAAGTAAGTGTTTCCTCCCAAAGACGCTATGTATTACACCATCAATTATAATTGCATTTATGTTTGTTTTGTTGTTGTTGTTTTTTGTGGCTTTACGGCTCATGTCGACATCAAAGGTCATTGGAGCCCTAAAAACTTGTCCAGGTAGGGAAAATTCAGTAACGCACTAGGGAGAGCCAACATGACTCTCCCCACGTGTGGGACTCGCCGAATGACTCATCCATACCCACCAAAAACCATCCTGAATTACAACATACCAAAACATATTTCAAAACCAAAAATCAAAACATTGAGGACAAAAAATGAGTGGGGGACAAAAAATGAGGAAAATTAAAGATACCCTAGCATCGGGATCGAAAAGAATAAGAGGTGACCAAGGAAGATCAGGAAAGAGAAAGGAAGGAGCTTAGCACAAATAAATGGAAGTAATGCCAGACTCAGCTCGGGGCCCCGTGTTTGCCAAGCACGTACTTACTAGATGTAAGTTCCCTGGGGGGGGGATTGCATTTATGTCATTTCTATGGTTGATGAGTTATGTTTTTCAAGTTGATATCACACTAAAAACATGGTACTTTGGTTCTTTATGTTTACTTCAGGTGCTCTAGAGATATATATGTACCTATGCCAATACTTCCTAAGTCCTACCGAATTGCAGTAGCTATCGAAAATGCGCCCTACCCTCCTCATTTGCTTTAATTAGGAATTTGTGAAGGTATAAAATTATTATTTAGAGAATTTTATAGGAAGTTAGATATATGCACAAGTATATGTAAAAAACAACGTCATGAACTAAATTTAAAAATACACCTTTCTAGGTAGACTAAAAGCATTTCATATTAATAAAGAAATTCATTTTTTTAATTTACTGAATATCGAAATGGTAGAAGAAATTAATTTATATGGTAATAAATACTCAGACGTTTCAATGGCAATGCTTGGCATTGGGTATTTCAATTATCATTGCAAAAGGTTCATACACTTAGTTTTCATACTGAATTGATTATCATTTGGGGAAAATTATTGTATAAGTTATTACTACAACCCCTTATTCGTAATAATGTGTACCAGCACATTACTTTTCTGAGTCGCTTTTTTCGTAAATAAAGAAACTTTATTGCCAAAAAAGCATATGCAAAAATGCTTTTAATATAACAAATAATAATAATAAGCATCTTTATTTGGAGGCGAATTCAAGGCAAATGTCTTCTCTTACACTTAACCTCTTTGTGAATACATTTACATGGTAAAATAACTATGTATGACATTAACAATGCGATAAAAAATGGACAAAGAAAAATAAAAAACAGAAGAGATATAAGAAAGGAAAGAATAACTCATTCATCCATCACTATTCATACAGTGGTCCCTGTGTTATTGCAACTCCGAGAGCAAAGAGGATCGCAATGTATTGGAGAACGAGTATTTTTACAACTAAAACACTTTTTTATAACTAAAAAATCGAAAAAATGTTTCCCGATGTTAATCATTTTCTTGTGTGATATCTCAAAATCCTGTATCAATTACCATGAGTACTGAAAGACATAAAATAGAAAAATCTAGCTCTAATCGTTTACGTAATAAAACTTCTAAAATGATTTTATTCACAAAAACAACTCTCCTCTCTGTCGTATGCATGTGAAATTTTTTGCATTTTGTATTAATTAATGTAAAGATTTTAAATTTAACAAATGCTTTTTATCCTTATGCCAATATCGATTCCATTCTATTCCATAGCAGTATTTGTAAATGGGAAATACAGCGTGCTATTGAATCTGATCTACATGGAACGATAAGACGTAGGAGGTGGGTGGTAGGGGCTGTTGTTTGTGAGTCTGTAATGGGTCAACGTGGAAGTGTTAGTAAGAGTAGGATAGATGAAGGAGTGTTCACTTTTCAGTAGTCGCAGATATATGAACTTGGACATTGAAATGAAAAGCTACGACTTTTCTCCGTCCCCGCCGGGAATCCTACGCGTGACTGTTGCAAGCAACCATGCTACTAGAGGGACCCAATATGGATACACAAAACGATTTAGGGTTGTTTAAATGAGAGAAGAATGTAGCGTATCTTATATTTACTGTATTTCAAAGACAAGCTAATAAATCCTTGAAAAACCTTCAGAAATGGAAAAATAACACGAAAGTTACTTCATCGAATGTCTGAGAGAAGCTCACGACACATAACGTCTTAAACGCAAAAGATTTTAATTAAATCAGAGTTATCTCTCTCCTTTAAAGTTACTTCTCCGTTAAATCAAACAATGTTCCAGACTCGAGCGCTGAGTAATAGTGTATTGGACTTCACGAGTCTCTCGTCCTTTCCTTCCCGAGAGTCAACTGTTCTCGCTCTCTTAATACCTCGGTCGTAAACATTCATTTCTTTCAGGAAGTTTCAAATAGTTCCTTTTATTTTTCTCTTTCTGTTCTCATCTCTTGTATTGTTCGTAAGCTGAATTGCGTATCGCGCTCCATTGAATTGTGTAGAAAATTGTAAATTAGAAAAAATCTCAAATTCAAAAATTAAGATTTTATACATCTTTTGAAGGAACAATAAAACTAAAACGCATACATGAAAATATGGCGTACACAGTAACACGTTTTTTTTTTACCTTGAATAACACGACATTACGTCTACAAATTTTTCTACAAGTTTAAAACCTGCAGACGAAATGAAATGTTCCGGTAATTACAAAAGTTATTTCTAATCTAATAAGTATAATATATCCGCTTCTTCCTTTGGACTCGTGATCAGAATTGATAGGATGGGCCCTCGCTCGTTCCCTCCACCCCACGTGGTCATACATGGTTTGTGACTGATTCTTTGACAGTAAAAGAATATTTGTTTGACCACGTATGTCGTGTTTTTAATGTATTGAACATTAAGAAGAAATTAATTCACTTATGTGAACATTTCATATGTTTTCGTCGAGTTTCCGATCCTGGAAACAAATTGAAGGGTGATTTTGCTTCTATATAATTAGTCTCACGTAGGAAAGATCTTTTTGAAGGTAGAAGTAGCGTAGTTAGAATAAAATCACTAAAATATCTGAAATCGGAATAAATAAAGTAACATGTACATATTGTGATTTCAACTTGAAAAACGCACCTTATCGTCCATTTACGTGCAGTAACTGCAATTATAATTTATGGTCTAATACATTGCATCTCGTGAAAGAAACACTTGTTTTAAGAAAAATACTAAATTTTAAAACACGAGAGTGATGAAAGTGTACTATGATTTGTAGTAAATACTTTTTAGATCACTTTTATCTATGTCGCCGGATATTACAAAAAGATATTTCATTTTCCTATGGCATGATGCATAAATCACGAAACAGTTGCGCTCGGCTGTCGTATTCTTACACGCTGTTGTGCATTTTAAATGAGTCAAACGAGTTTCTGAATATTGTTTACACTTTATTGTTAACTGGTAAATAGTAATTAAATAATGTTTCTTTCAGCATTATAATTCATGATGTTGTGTTATTAAACAATTAAACTCAAAATAAAGAAATCAATTATACTTCACAGATTTGACTAACTTGGAGTGCTAATTTCACCTCAAATAGGTAGATTTCATGTACGCTATGAAAACGTTCTCATCTTGACCAGTCCTTTATATGTAGAGAGGCAACAAATCGAACTAAATTCCAAGGAGTATCGAGTAGATTCTCGTATTTCGGAGAATCTTCTAAAGATGCATCGCCAATGGCAAAAATGGCCGCTTTTCTGTTTACGTTGGTTTCTCACGAGAAAGTGAAATGAAATGAGTGATGACGATTCAGTGAAAATGTCGAAATACGTTTAGGAAATCGGGTTTATCAATTTTGGTTGAACCTAATAGTCAGACAACTCTAATCTATCCTAACTTTTAACGTAACTTATGTGTCCTGTCTCACGCATGGATATAAATATCAGCAGTCTTATGTACCGGTTGTCCGAACGGGAAAAGAAAGTTTGGTGTCTCTATCTCTCTCGCACATCGACTTGGGCGGGGTAATTCGATTCCCCTCTCTGACTGCTGCGCACAAGCCACTGCGCACCTTCCCTCATTAAAATTGTTGAGAGAGAGAGAGAGGGTGACACCTCACAGTGTCCCCTGTCTCATGTTATCACGGTCAACCTACAGCAGGGACCGCAGTGTCTATTTATATTTACGTCTTGGTCTCACGGCTGTCATCTGACTGTACCCGTCATACTGGTTAGGAGTGCCTCAGTGGGCCCAATCACATGACACGATGTCCATGTCGCTTCTCTATAAAGAGCTCTGATATTGTCTACGAAAGATAATCTGGATCGTAACAGGATTGTTTTCTTGTGTTTGCAGCTAAGAGCCTCAGTCGTCCTCGCCCGCCATGCTGCCCTCGGATGCCGACTCCTTGGCCACGAACGGGTCCCGTGCCGGAGTGGGGAGCGGCGATTCCGGCGACGGGGACAACACTCTCACCTTCCTCGTGGGTTTCGGCGTCCTCGTCCTCTTCGTGCTGGGAGGCATCCTCGCCAGCGTCTTCCTCTGCGTCACCCTCAAGAAGGACCCCTACCTTTGGGACGCGGGACCCGAAGGCGAGTTGCGGCTACCACCCGCAGAATGCGCTGCTGAGCTTAAGACGACTGCAGCGCCGCGGTCGGAGAGTCCCGGCGGCGACGACGCGCGATGCTGAATGCGTTTGCTTAGACGAACCACTCCGATATCCTACATAAATTACGTAGCGCGTTTTAACATCCCCTCCCCAATGACACATTTCTAGCGACACATCTACCTCCCTATAACTACGTAACTCTACCTCCCTCCCCTCATTAAAAAAAATTTTTTTCATTTGATAAAATGTGGAGACTTATTTTGATACACTTTGCATTAAAGGGATGAGTACATATATTTCACTAACAAATTGGAAGGTACATGCAGTCTGTAACACCATAGACTTATATATGATGCAGACCCAGCGATCTCTGCTGTGGGTTGTCCGTGACAACATGAGACAGCAGATACTATTTGGTGTCGCCCTCTCTCTCGCACACCCGCTTGGATGGGGAACAATTATTGTGCGCAAGAGTCAGCAGTTCGAGAGGGGAATCGAGTTTCCCCACCCAAGTCGATAAGCGAGGGAAACGGAGATCCCAATCTTCATTTTACTCTTCGGACCCGTAAGAAAGATCGCTGGGTCTGTATCATACATAAGTCGATCTTTAAAACAAACCATAAAATTATGCTTTACGAAAAACTACTGTTAACATTCCCCCACCCCGTCGTAACTCAATGAAACGGTATCAGAACACCCACCCCGTCCCTCATGCAGAAAGTAATTTATGGACTGCTCCTCAATTCGTCAATGGAATTTCAACGTGAAGTTTTAAGTGACGACATTTAATTTGAACATAGCAAGAAGTGTGTGAAGCAAAACTGTTTGATACATAGATATTAACCGTGTATACGGTACATATACAAGTTGTGTAAAGGTGAAGAAATTTTATCAAAACTAAAGACGATTTGTGAAAAACAAAACTTCCTCCGAAGACGTTTTACCTCAAATGTCACGACCAAAACTTTTATAATTTGAGGACGCTCATGCTTTTTTGAAGAATTTATTTTGACGAGTGTTATTTTGAAACGTGAATTGAAGACGCCACGTACGGTGTTCTAGTGGCCAGATCTCTTCAGAGTCAACAGTTGCGAAAAGGTATCAGGTGTGCTCCCTTTATGTGGTGCTCATAATGACTTCAAGTGTGGCGAAAGTTGATCAAGACAAAGTGATTTACAAAAGGACGTGTTTACTTTTTATTGGGGTGTATAGTAATCGTAAAGAAAAAGAAGAAATAAATAAATCTGCCTAGGAACAGCATACGGCAAAGGAGCCCAAAAAGTGGAGGAACGGACTTCACGGAGTAAACACAACCTTCTGTGACAAAAGTGAACTGGCAGATTGCTTACAGAACACAAATCGTGTTGATGGCCGCACCTTGCTAGCCCCGTTCGCAACAGTTATCTCTTGCGTGAATTCCCACGGAATGATACATACATCCAATACGCATTTTATCTGGACTCAGGTTGTTGAGGTCACTTTTTCAAGTACACTCCATCATTTAATTAAATACGAAATATTTTCATTAAACTAGTTAATTCACTGATTTGTAACATGTTTGGAAATGTAACCAACGTAACATCAGAGAGGAGGCTTACTTTAGGTTGAGGAGTACAAGGTGAATTTACAGCATGTTTAACGGCGCTTTCGAGAATACTGAAATACCTGCAAGGGTTCTAGTGACATTGACGTTGGCGAGCCCTAAAACCCGAAGAAAGAAAAGAGAATACTGAAACAAATGACTTTCTCATAGTCCAATCAATTTCTTATGACTGAAAATTTTGAGCTGACTAGGATGAATGATTGTGGCATTACAAAAAAATAAAAAGGATTCGTAACAAAAGTTTGTTCGGCAGTGTAAATGAGCTGGCAGAGTCATTACAATAATAGTGTAATATATGTTTTACGTATGTCTTCAAAGATGACGATTTAGAGCTTAGGATTTCTTGTGAATAAACAACCTATGAAGCAGTGTGTTTCATTCAATATAAATCAAAATATGTTTGTTGTGCAATTGAAATAAATTAAAAATTCTTGTGATGCATTTATTAACCCCCAAAACAATATTTCCAATGTAGAATCTCCAACACTGTAGTTTTTTAATGTTGTAGCAAGTATTTTTAATGTCATCGTTAAACTTGTTTGAGTGAAAATACTAATTTGCTATGTCTGTTTTGAATACTTGTTTAAAACTGTTTAGTGAAAATTTAACCCCAGTCGTACTTCGTGTTAGGTTGACTATTCTTAATTAATCAAATTGACTATAATGTAAATTTCTAAGTTTTATCTTTGAAGACAAAGGCGATAGTAGGTTTTTATTAGTAACTTGTATTTATAGACAAAAATACGTAAGTAAATTGAAAATCCTTTTTTAATAACAAGAAGTATGTTCAATAATAATAAAGACAAAGTATTCATCATTAAACATAAAATAATTTTTGAAACATCCAAATTATACTTACAATAAATGAAAAATTACATAAATTTTCTTTCATTAAGAAGAAACTGAATTACATTAAAAAAGTTTAAAGGAAATAACTTTTGAAAAATCCCTATCTTTAAGAGAAAAAGGAACACATTTTAAGTTAACGTTAACTCTAGTATTCACTTTAAAAGCAGACATTACTAAAATCCTATCTCATACGCCAAAATAATAAAAATAATGAATATATTAAAAAAAAATATTTTCTCTCATAAGTTTTTTTTTTTGTGGTTTTGAACATGAAGCAAGAAATCTTATTAAATACATTTTATTTCCAGTAATATGCTTAAATAATAAAGATAATTGTACAAAAATAACACATCTGGAAAAGACCTCACAGGTATCAAATGTGTGAGACTTGAATTAAAAAAACAGTCTTCGGTGCTAAGTACTTGAGGTGGCGTGAATACTCGGTCGAAGAATGCAAACCAACCAGAGACGGACTTGGGGTTCACAAATCTCATCGCTTAAATGAATTACGCATTACGATAGTGAATATTTTCTATTCCTATATGTAATGCAAATCTCAGAAATATCAAATATTTAATCTAAATTATTCTGAGTAATTTTAACAAGCTAATTGTGTAAGGCGTCTGATTGGTTATCTTCCCCTCCTAACCGAATATGCGCAACGTAATACCTTATGCACTTTCACCTCGGACAAACCAATGTGGCAACACATTACAATTTAACTACAGTTTTCGCATTCTAAAACCTTAAAACGCGGTGAAAATAAGAGATACATTTTTTTTTACATTTAAAAGTTCCTCACAACGAGGTATATCTTTTTTATACTTCGAGTCAGCACCCATAAAAAGAAAACAAATAACATTCAAAATTCTGTTGAAACAAATAAAGTTTTTGTATTAAATATGTGGGTGGCTAACTAAAATTTATCTGGATAAACATTGTATTATCTAATTGTTCAACAAAAATAACTTCTTTTTCACACTTCTACACTTAAGTGTTAAAAAAAACAAAGCGCTAGAGTATGTTTCTCAAAATCAAACTACATTCGTACAGACGACATCTCGGATAATGAGAAAGAAACATATAAGATGCATTTCATTCTCATTAAGAAACAAACTACACATATTTTCATCGTATCTAGTAAAGATAAACTAGACAGCAACTTATATTATCTTAACTTTATTTGAAAGCTATTAGAATGATAACTGTTAGTGCGGAATTAAAACCTCGTTTTGGGAATAATTAAGTCTTTCAATAGAAGATGATTAAGTTCATTAAATCAACATCACATATTACAAAAACTTGCTTTTGAGTACAGCATCTTAACTGTAACAAGGTTATTAAGTAAAACCCAATCTACTGCAAATCGAAACAGAACTCCATTCTTAATGACGAGAGTCATTGGCATTCTCACAAAAATGTGCTACAAAAACATAAGAGTTAATTTCGTTTTCTTCTTATTTACAACCAACTATTACCACTAGTAGCAGTTATTGATAATTTATAACAGTGGTACATTGCAGTTTTCGTTAATACTATGAGATATTCTTACAAGTAATTTTCTGAACAGAAAATTCCACTAATTATTGATGAATAAAATGTTTAGTGTATTTTCACAAACATAAAAAATAGAAATCAATACTTAAATGTATAAATGAAATGGCCTATGCATGTTAAGTTCTACTTATGTAAAAACAAAAACATAGGCTGATTAGAGCAACATATAAAAATAAAAAAATACATTGTCTCTCTTGACGAAATGCAATGGACGAAATTGTCTCAAAATAGTAATTCAATACATATTCACATAATTCGTACGATTGAACTGAACCTAGAATTCTCAAGTGTACGATAAAAACTAAGCCAATAAAATGTTGTGTTCCTTTCAGACAAGACAATCTTCCACGAAGTTTGTAGCTGGAACGGAAGTATTTCTCCAAGGCGTTTTGAAGAGGCTGCCTTGACATTTCACGTCAAAGAATTTCAATAATCACTCTCGACTTGTAGAATAGCAACTGATCAATCTTCACGACATGCAAATATACAAAATTCTTCTGAAAACGAAATCAACACGTTTTGAAAATGAACAAAGTATTTCGAACAAGATTTCAACCGAAGTCAAACAAATGTTCAAGTGGTTCTTCTGTTTTGGTTCCTAGCGCGAACTCTGATGGGCGCTGTGTTCGTCACTATACTGCACGTTCCAGTGTTAGAAATCTCCGAATTCCTTCTAGGCACCGGAGGCCAAATCACTTGAGGAGGTCTTTGAGAGTTAGGAAACGAGTTGTTGACGTAGGTCAGGTTCGGGTCCGCGTTCGACATCATGTTCACGCCACCTTCCGGTCTCGTTGTCGAGTCTCGCACCATGACCTCCCCGGAGTTCGAACCGTTGTTGCCTACCACGTCTTCCGGCTCTGTCTTGGTCTGGTGGCGAGCCTTCCGCGACTCGTGTCCCGACGCGCCTCTGTAGAAGTGCTTCAGCGTCCTCTTATGGCGTTCTCCCGATTCCAACAAACCTCTTTCTTCAGTCTCAGACGCGACAACTTCGGAACAGACATCGTAGCTCGGGAAACGATCCACCAGACTAAGTTCGAATTTATTGCTTGCGTCCAATATAGTCCTCAGTTTCTCTCCTTCCTGCACAGAAGATACAATGCATTGCGTTTCGAAACAAATTCCTTTGAGAAAGATCATACTTCAAATATGATAACTTTCAGTCAGGTGAAAATGGCGACGAGCCGGCAATCGAACCCGGGATCCTGCATGATCGCAGGGGTGTTAACCACTACTCCACCCCTTCGCCTACCACAACTGTATACCACTTCCACCCAGACCTTAATCCTGGAAGACCTAAGACACATCCCCGTACAAGAGGTAAGTGAACCAGGTGGCACACTATGCTATGGGCACTTTCTTACCGGTTTCACACGTACCTACGTGTCAAGGTTCGTTATGCACATATTTCTTCCGTGTATCCTACACATATCTTCTCCACGTGTGGGGGGTACACGGAATAAATATGTGCATACCTCAAATACGCCGCTCACAGATATACGGTACTTAAAGATTTAATAAAGAATTTAGTACTAATACAGAATTTTTGAAGTAATATTCAAGTGAGTAAAAACAATGAGTGAGCCCACTCAACTTCCCAATTACATTTTTTTAAGATGAGAGCAGTAAACAGACTACATAGCAATAAAACTAAGCCACAAAATTATTTATAGCTAAAGAAGAAAAACACGCTTTATTATCAAGCACAATGACATATTTAACAGTTCAATATGTCTAAACATATTTATCCCCACAACCTAACAAAGTTTGCTGCATACATTCATATCAGCTCATTCAACTATAGACTGCAGGAATTATCATCTTCCACCCTGAAATCTTTGCATTTGTCTCATAGGCTCATGTAAATAAGACGCCTCCAAGATAACGTAACAACTTTTCGACGTATCTAAAAAACGGTGCGGCGTAGGGAAATGCTGTTTAGCAATATATACGGGAAATTTAGTGAACAATAAAAATAATTCTATTAACGTCTTCAAAATTTTAATCTCAAGAAAACGAGAGTGAAGAACGGTGTGGAAATTAAGTCGTTATGAGCTGTCCAGAAATAGGTTTCTCCCAATGCATTCAAAGGCAAATATCAAGTTTGGTTTCGATGTATCAATTTGTTTGTGGTTTATCGGATAAACAAAATTTTTCTCTCACCATTCGACATCGCAAAAATTAGAAAATCAGACTCTCCTGGAGCAAATTAGTATAGAGCTGGTGAGATCCATAATTGTTTTTCCACCGATTACAATACTTCCCTTATACATCCTGTTTAGTTGCAAAGTAAAAACAAACAAATAAAACTCTAATAAGTAAAAGTTTCACCAAACTAGCAAAACGCTAGTAATGTCGTTTTAAAGATATTTCCATGGGAAGAAGTATAAAAAGATGAAGAAAACCANCAAAACGCTAGTAATGTCGTTTTAAAGATATTTCCATGGGAAGAAGTATAAAAAGATGAAGAAAACCAAAAATAAATATTAATGAATAAACATCTTTTATTAGGACTCAGCAGTTGGCAAATGTTACACAAGCACCAAGCAGTGCAGGGAAAGTAACCTTTTCTAACACCCAAAAAAGGTAACAAGATAGAGTTACAGGAATTGTAGATGTTTTCAAGTCTGCATTACTCTACTAAATGGTATTCATTGTATTATTTATTTCGTATAGGGTCTAAGTTCCTGTCTTAGTGCATAACATCGTCCGAACGTAATGGGTTTCCATTCATGAAATCATGTTCCTCATGAAAATAAGGTAAAGCGATGATGGTACTCGAATACTCACGAACTGTTTCTTGGCCGCTTGGATGATTTTCCTTGTATCGAGAGCAAAATGATGCACAGACGAGTATTTGTTCTGTTTCACTCTCACGAGCACGTCTTTGATTGAGACAGGAATGTCTTCATCCTGTTTGTGCATGAGATGAAAATCAAGACAAATTTAAAATTACATTAAAAGTATGAGAAGGGTTTATCTCAATCATTAAAAATCAACAAAAGCAGATTCGATAATATCCTTCCCATCACACAGTTGCATTTGCGCTGACATTCAATTCAGAAAGCAAAATTTGTCAGCAATTACATAGGAAAATACTAACAATCTTTGTAATTTTTCTCAATTATTAAAAATTCTCCTACTCCTCACAAATCTCCACTCAGTTTGGTTCTTGGTACTTCCCATTATGCATCGTGAGAAAAGTACTGAGGATTCATCCCCACTTTTCTCCCGTTCTTCTTCTTTTAATTAGAAATTTTCACACATGATACTTTCCTAAACTAAATAATATGACCGCGCAAACAAGTCAACTGAAGTAGAGGAAGTGAGTAGCCTGGCATTTGCTAGCTAATATTAATGAATGTACCGCTAATGCTAAGGCTTCACATCCTGCATATTACTGCAGTTTCGATCAGTATTTTAATGCCTAGATTTGGGAAATACGCGGTTGGATGAAAATCGGCTTCACTATCAGCAATGTACTGCAATATATTACTGCCGTGGAGTTCAAAGTGCGTAAAATATACTGCTTTAAGCAGCAGTAATAATACAGCATGTGGAGCCATGACGTAAGAAGGAACGCAATTAAGTGAATAAGAGACAGAAGAGTTCGAAAAGTTCGTTTTGGGTGAAAGCATGAGAGTTTAATGGTGCCAATTTAAACCAGTCACCAGGACAAGAAGGAAAGTAAGAAAACGATTAGATGGCTTTAAAATATATGTAAGCCGAGTAAGGATCGTGCAGTTTTGGAAGGTACGACTACTGGTTTGGCTCTCGCGTTTCGAAAGTGTTAAGGTAACGGCAATTTTCAGCGAGATGTACTACAAAGAGTACTACTACTCTGTAATTTGAGGAAAATACCTTTAATTTCACTTCGATTATTTTTCTCTAACAAGTTGGCTACAATGAAGAAATAATTGCTGCCTTGCACCCTGGCAGTCAGCTCCATCATGTTGGCAACGTTTAGACACGATAAATTCTATCACCGTAGAAAGGAAACTATCCATACTCAAAGTTATGTAACTTTACCGAAAATAATGCCTTGAAATGCTAACGAATTTTAGTAACATCCGAATAAATACTAATAGTAATCTGAAAAGTGACTTTTTACCATAAAATACAAGTTAATAACACAACAAACTAAGACACAAGGTGATGCAGATGGAACAGAATACCGCCACAAGAGCAGTTGGCCGATGTCGGCGTTAGATTTAAATTAAAGAAATCCGAAACTACTGCCAACATAACGTGGTACACCTATCATGACCCATATGGACGATTGCGAAGTAAAAGCGGTGACTACACTGTGTAAAAGCCGTGTGCCAACAGCAAACCAGTTAAGACTGGCAATAAATATATAAATTAATAAATAATTTGTTGTCAAGAGAGCAGTCACATACTCCTATGATCACGTTGATGACAACAAACTAATTCATCGCTTCTACTTGAGAATAAGCTAATAAATACAGTGCGTTCCCGTTCATGATTTCAGAGGCTACATGGAGTGCTTACATGACTTTGAGAGTAGGAAATTACTGAATCGTCTTTTCACTGACGCACTCAAGAGATAAATGACGATCCTCATAGTACACACTCGCGTGTTTCTCCAAGGGCTACTGGGTCACACGCCATCATCCGTGGCGATGGCTATAGCGCATTGCGAACAAGTACTCACTGGCTGCTTCGAGAGAAGTTTGCTCGCTATCATGTCTTGCATCTTGGAAGTGAAGAACGCCGAGCGAATGCAATCGCTCATGCCCTTCACGTCAGAAGGACTCACGCGTTTGTTCTCTAGCACCACGTGCTTTATGGAAGGCGCAGAGTCCAGCTCCTGGATTCAAACATTACATTATTTAAGGTAGAATGGTTGCTTCAGGCGTAAGTCAAATGATCGTCTATCAGTTTCATACAATATTGAATTTATTGATTTTTTTTAAATTACGACTTACTATCTTTTTATGGACTTACTATCTTTTTGTGAAGTATTTCAAAATTGTCCATAAAAAGTCGTAATTTATATATTTATATTGATTACATAATGAACCTTTATAGCGAAATTATCTGATTTTTCTTCCAATATCAAATTTAAAGTGTTTAAAAATTAAATGTTTGTTTATAATATGGATTTTGCTACGTGACGGAGTTGGTAGCAGTGGTAAATTTTCGCTCGATTCGACATCGAAAAATAAATAAAACAACAAACTCAAATGTATTAATTATGCAAATCATTGCTTTCAGCTAATACCTGTTGCAAATCGCAGTTTCAATCAGTGACCAATCTTGGATAAAATGTGATAAATAGATGCCGCTTCCATCTACATCGAGGTTCGTGAAAACTCAGCCCTGCGATTATGTGGAAATATGCAGTATTATTACCAATTACCAAACCGAAAACCAACGCACATGATCCAAGTAACTACAGACTCATTAGCTTGCTCTCATATCTAGTTAAGCTATTTGAAAAGCTTATAATAAATCGTTTGGTGATTTTCTGAATAAAAATGTCATTTCCAAAACCCAATTTGGAATTAAACCCAACCATTCAGCCACCCAACCACCCATCCACTTATTTAAACAGTTGAGCACATAGCGAATGGTTTCCACTTCAAAGAACACACAATAGCACTTTTTCTAAATATCACAAAAGCATTCGGTAGCATATGGCATCAAGATCTTCTCTTCACAATCCAACATCTTGAAACTCCTGCATATCTTCAAAAATTAATTTGCCGCTACTTAACTAACAGAACCATTCAAGTTAAAATTAACCAAGTCTACTTTAATAAGCCCTCGCAGACGTTCCCTAGACATCAGTTTTAGTCCCTATTCTATTCAACAATCACACCTCTGATCATCCAACTTCTCCTAATACTGATATTGCACTTTGTTCTGACTATATTGCTATTTAAGTGTCTGATACCTTTCAAGTTGGTTTCAAAAATGGTGCCTAAAAATTAACTCCAAGAAACCCCAAACCAAAATATTTACCCTCAGAAAAAAACACCACCAATAACGACAGTTTTCAACTCCCTGGGATGAATAATACGACTCGTGCCAAATAGCTTGATGTATTAGTTATAAAAAATTAGTATTCGTTAAAATAAATAAATTAGTAGATACAAGACTTACTCGTAAGTCCCTTTTTCAATCCGTCGTTCAAAAATCAGCAGCAGCTTTAAAATTATATCCCATCATTCACTCAGTATCCCCAACGAAATTAGAATCGAAATACTACTTTACACGAACATTATAAGACGATTGGGAGTCAAAAGATGTGACATTTTCTGCATACTTCTACTAAGTATGATTTAAATAATGAAATAAATCAAAGGGAAGACAGTTGGTGATTGCCACATAAAGTATGGTAATTTTTTTTACAATGCGGTTTTAGACGGTTAAAATGAAATGTTTATCTTTCCTTAAAAAGCGGGGGGAGGGTGCCTGCCCCACAACGCTCCCCCCCCCTAATTGCCGCCATTGTATGCATGCCCTGCTTGGATAAATACTGCCACCAGCAATGTTAACATCATTCAAACCTTCCAAAATAAATTTCTCTGAAAACTATTCAACTCACCATGGTTCATCCCCAATAAACAAATTCATCATGAACTACAAATTCCCACTATAGTTGACTATCTGAGTAATCTCTCCACAGAATGCAATATGGTACTTTCGTACAACATATTTCAATTTGGTACCATAAGCAAATATTCCAAACAGAATTAAATCTCCATTTCCCAAAGATATATTCAAACCCTCATGATAAAAAATTTACTATTTAGAAAATTATCATTAACAAAACTCACGCTCAAGCTATTAAATGAGATTGCATTTCACGTTAAATAATTGTCATTCAAATTTAGATCGTAAATGACAAAATTATATTAGACGTATTCGAGTAAGAGATGACATTAAATGTCATGACTATATACCATAAAATGAAACACTATAACAATGAAATACCAAGAGTCGGAAACGTTCTGTTATCGTCATCCAATTTGAAGTAGAAGATATCATTTGAACCTTATATTTTATTAACTATATGTTATCTATGCAATCCATGGCGTTGTTAAATGCAACATCGTATGAATTAACAAAGTTTGAATGTGTTTCCGGTGCATTGTTTTTAAGTTTTTCAAAGAAAACGACCAGTGAATAATAAACGGACAGAAAAATATAGATCAACTGCTCTCATTTAAAATGTAAATACTACTTTTGTTTAAAAAGACAAGAAACGCGCGTCTCTATAGAATTATGAAAGACATAAAACTGTCATTTTCCGTAGAGTATTTATAGTTTAATGTTGATTAAAAGAATAATATAACTGAAATTTATTTCATTTCTGCATAAGCAATTTATAAAATTCTCCCTCGGGTGTTAAAAAGGGATAACACAAGACCTTTTTTTTTCAGAAAATATGAAACATTAGTTCGCAGTTTCCATTACCTCTAATATTTTTACTTAAATTTAATTTGATTTATTTACTACACTCTTTTTATTTGTACTTACTAGAAGTGTTTTCATTATAGTTTATGAAAATCGGATTCGCTATACAACGTTAAAAATGGGAAATCATCCAAAGATTTTCTCATGAGGAAGCATTAGTTTTATAACCAACGACACAGTTGTCAGAGCCCGCGAGTTAAAAACTCTTGTTGCCCTATATTGTATGTTGTATGGTGGCGAGACGATGTCCCAAATATGTCTCTAGGAGTAATACCCCCAGAATCCGGTACAAGGTCTTCAATCGGTGTTGGGACGTATTAAATATAGAGAGCGCAAGGCGTGTTGAGTAAATAAAATAAAATCCAAATATAAACAAAATAAAAATAAAATGAAAGTGAAACAAAAAAGTAAAATAAAATTTAAAAAATTAATTGAGAGAACGAAAATAAAAATGGAAAATGATCAATAAAATGTACTATCATCAAAAGCTAATAAATGTTGTTTTGTAAAATATTTTTCTGTTTACTATAAAATGTTTTTTCTTTAGTTCTATCGCTTTAAACAATTATGCTCATCGAAAAAGAATTATAGATTACGAATCCAGAAAAGTTGGCATTCTAATCTCGAGTGTTTGTCATTGCTAGTTCAAAGCAAATATTATAACAGCTTTGATACAAAAATTACATAAAAATATATTCCGTGCAGCTTTTGGTCCATTTTTATTATATAACTAGAAACCTAAATCGAGAGAGAACCATCAGGGGAGGAAATATAGTACGGAATTTCTCGTATTTCCGTAAAATATTACGTGCAGTCTCTTATAGTGTTTTCATTGAGCAATAGTTGGTCACATGATGGTGTCGTGTCTCCCTCTCCCTTTCTCTTTACTCAACCAATAACAGGCGAGCATCGAGTGACAGCTGGCACCAAAGGGGCAATGAAATTTTGTGCGTAGTAAATATAACTGTAATGAGAAACAACGCGCTATCAAGTTGTGGACACGGTTGTCGGTTCTCTCTCGATTCTAACTATAATACTTACATGGTATGTGTAAGAATGTTTTAGCAATGTTTTAGAAGCAATTCTCATCTCACCTGAGAGAAACCGTTGTTGGCTACAGTCTTGTCGATCGCTGCTGTCGACGTCGCTCCCACTTTGCGCTGTTCTTCCGCGAGTGATTCTGCGTGGTCGTCTCGCTTCCGTTTCTGCGAATGTGTGGACCCTGCAGGGCTGCATCGACCAGCTGCGCGATCCTCCTCCTCGCAGCTTTTCAACAACGCGTACCCGTGCTCCGCGACGACGGAACTGACCGTAGAACGCGGACCCGGCTCGGCATGCAACACCCCTTCGGCACACACGTCTTCCGCTTTACGGCTGTTCAGCTCTTTGCATTCGCAATCTTTGCTCTTCCTCGCTTTCCCGCATTGTCGAAAGGTTTGCCAATCGCTCTCGACGCGTTGGTCGTTCTCGTTGCTGGGATGTGAGTCACTTTTGTCGTTCCTTCGCGAATCGTTCGGTTCGTTCTCGCAACAAGGTCTTTCGCCTTCGGATCGGAGAGGAAACAGCAAGCATGAGTCCACAGAACTGGGTTTCGTAATTAATTTCTCCGCCATCAGCGAGCATTGATGAGCAAAATTAATTTTCTCTTCGTTCTTATCTTCTTTTGAAGTATCTTCTTTTAGATTTTCGACTTCTTGTACAAATGTTTTTCGATTATCCGATTGGCGGATAGCTTGAGTCGTTCTGCGAGGTTTCGTACGTTCGAACAATTCGTACATCTCTCTTGTAGGTACGTACGATTTCGCAGTTCCCGGGAAGATATTCGTCTCTTCAAATTCCGCGTCCGCCTCCAACTTCACGTCGGCGACAGGAATTGGTATTTCTGGGACGAGATGGTCGTACACAGGATATCTACACGGGGAGCTTCTTTCTTGTTTCACAGAGACTTCGAATTCAGGAGAATTGCATTGAGGGATGGGTTCGTGCTGTTGTTGAACCGTACATCCAGATGGGGCGGAAAATGACTGCCAGGAATTGGGGATATTCTGCTGCATGTTTTGAGCGAAATGAACTTGGTTCACATTGTTTCCAGCTGCAACTGAACTACCTCCTTGAACCATCTGAGATGCTGAGTGATTTTCTGGATAATTCCACGTCTGTGTTCGTACGTTGGGAGATTCGTAGTTACCTCCCATTGAGTTACTCGGATTATTGTACGCGTTGCAATGTTCGACACTTTGAGAATCCACACGATAAGCTGATTGTCCATTTCTTATGGAATATCCAGATCGTCCCACGTGGTCGGGAAGATGCACTTGCTCGGAAACTTGACTCGAATATTTGCATTCAGCTTGTCGCTTTTGACCACAGTAACTAATCATTGAGTTGTTTGTGTTATTCATAGGGCGCAAACTTCTAGTTTCCGAAGACTTATCACAATTTTCATATTGCGTACGATGGCGATCGGGAGGTGGAACATACGGTGGTGCGTTTGAATTGATGCTGAAGGAAATATTACAATCTGATCTTTGCGATGTTTTCATCCCATTGTGTCCATTAGGATCTGTATGATTTTGGGAAACTTGGCGCGTGTTGGTGACTTCATTGTTGACGGGTGACCAGATTTCCACGTGGTTGACGGTTGCATTCATTCTGCACGTCGCCGGAGGGTAACCAAGTGGTGGTTCATGCCCTAGACCCATATAAGACTGTGGACACGAGACATCTTTGATTCTCTGAAAGTCAGTATCCTTGTAAGTAGTTTGTCGTTGAGCACATCTATTGCTCTGATTGCATGTATACATATGGTCACGGAAAACTACGGATTGC
The DNA here is from genome assembly GCA_002313205.1 of Laupala kohalensis. Classification (NCBI taxonomy): domain Eukaryota; kingdom Metazoa; phylum Arthropoda; class Insecta; order Orthoptera; family Trigonidiidae; genus Laupala; species Laupala kohalensis. The sequence continues at coordinate 353,529 of NNCF01127891.1, forward strand.
ACGTTTTTCACATCATTTGGAGATTTTTGGCAGTTTCGAAGACTACAGCTCTCCTGAGATTCACGAGACTCACACATTTGTCTCGATTTCTGGTTGGTGTCCATCATCTCCGGCCGGTGGCATCTAATATCTTGAACTGATGTGACGTAATTTCCACGAGTTTGGTTGAATGCATTCGTGTGATACTCCTGCCGAGCACTGTCCCCTTGTGACATACTTCCATGAGGTTGAAAGCATGATTTTACGACACCAGAGTTTGAAGGATACCTAGTAGAGGTGCTGTGTGGAACGTGCCACCCGACACGGTTTGTGTCAGGAAGAAAATTTGGTTCCGATTTGTTAATAATTTGACTGGTATTTGCCAAATGATTGGTCTCACTTCTATTAGAAGTAGATTCATGTATATTAGTATTGCTACAATTCCTGTAATTATGGTTGAGATTTGATTCTGGGTGAAATGGGGGTATGTTAGCCGTGTTTTCTTGCCACCCTCGAATCAGCGAAGTGTCGTTTTCTTGACTCGTAGAAATTGAGAACTTGGATACATTTTGATGATCTGCAGACTCGATTGAATGGCTGCTTTGATATTGCTTGCCACTTGATACAGCAACCTTCTTTATCATCGTATGAGATACGGAATTAGACGTTCTCGTAATGTGAGAATCCAATCGACCTGGTCCCATGTGCTCTTGCCTCTCCCTTGTTTCTCCAGCATAATCACACATCTGTGATGAAATACCCTGAGCATACACCATTTCATGAGAAACCTGAAAGAATACCGAACATACAGTTAACACATATTGATTGCAAAATATTGCGTATTAGAATTCAATAAAATACTAGTCAAATACAAGTCAAAACCTAGAGTGGATTTTAATGTCTTTTCATACTCAAGAAATCGACACTAGTAGGCTTTCGAATATTTGGCAAAACCTTTTCATTACAATTTGCAAATTACAGATAATTACTCTCTAATTCAATACGAAGGCCAAACAATATTTTGTTAACTACGCAAGTGGTACAAGTTTAATTTACTAATGGAGTGAGAAACATACGGACTTGCAACAGACAAACGGAAGAACTACTGATCTCAAAGGTATATAACATTATCTTACCTCTATTGAGATGTTTTTATGATATATAATTTCCCCTTGAAATAATGAAATAATAAATTCTGTCAAGATGTAACAACTTTGAAAAATCGCATATATTAAAATGACCTAGAAGCAGTGTATGATGCCATGGGAGGATATTGTTGTACATTCAAATTTACATAAGTTAATTTAATAATTATTATATTATTGAAAAAATTAAGGAAAGGAAACAAGGAATATAGTTGTCACATATTTATCGTGTACATTTGGTTTGCCTCCATTTTACACTCCAGGTTTTACTCATAAAATCCACTGTCTATGCAAGCTTTGCTTAAGGTCAAACTCTCGAAAACCGTTATCTGCTATTCATACTTACGTCTTGCGATGGAGGCTTTTCAACAGTGGGATGTGGATCTGTCGGTTCTTTTGGGCACCCCTTGTCCCCAGGACATTGAGGACTAATGCGTCGCTCATCAGAACCCGGTGATGACGCCCTCCCGCACGTCAAAGCAATGGCAGCTGAACCACTCACCCCTCCGCTCGTGGCAGAAATAAGAGACACCGCTGATCCCGAAGAGGGACCAGTCACGCCACCGGTAGAGGATATATGGCTCGCGTGCTCCTTCAGAGGAGTGGAATACGTGCCCCGCTTCAAATACACCCAGTCGTGGTTCTCTTCAGAGCTATCTCTCTCGGTGGCGCGCCGACTGTCCCCGTTGGTGCTGCGCGCGGAAACTGAAGCAGAAGCCGAAGCTCCGCTGTCGGTCTGCGGTGGTTGCGTGCGTATATTCCGCATCGCTGCCAGACGATGCTGCTGGCGATTGGGAGTCGACGTGTTCCTCAAGGGAGGCGTTGGGGGCCGAAATGTGTTGGGCGGTTTCTTCCACGACGACGAAGACGTCTGGGATGACGTGTCGCTGGGTAGGGGTTGTTGACGAGTGTTGCTTCCTCGATAGTTCTGGTGATTGGAAGAAGACGATGCGGCCGACGCTCTGTTCAGAGCGACCATTCGCGTCTTGGTGAGCAATACATCTGCCGGCGCTTCGTTCTCCGGTCCACGTGTCGTGTGTGGAGAGTTGCACGCTTGAGATCTCGGGGTTGCCCGGAACTCTAACACGCGCGTTGGTGTACTGCCCGCGTCAGTTGCGTTCGACCCTTCTTGTTGTCTTCGGGTTGCTCGGATAGCGCGCGGCCTATGCATATCGTTACCTCGATTGACTACCGCTCTCGCTACCGGTGTCTGTATATATGGATGAACGTGCGAGCGGTTTTCGGAACGGTTCATGTCTCCTCCAGACGCAATGTGATTAGATGATGAATTTTCTAACTTGGGAATTGCGGGGTTGTCATTGTCGAGAGGTTCGTTGCGTCGAGGTGAATGTGAGAAATCTCTCATTACTCTCACGCGTACCTGCGGCGGAGGGGAGTCCATAGTGGACGAGGATAGATCATCTCCTTCGGGAGTTTGCGTTTCGCTGTCCTTGTGTGGAGGCATAGTCAGAGCGTTGGCAACAGCTCTCATCATCATGTGAACAGAGCGCGAAGCAGAGGTCCTCCAGTTGCGCTCGCGTTGGCGTATGTGCACGCCACTGCGATCCGGACATGGGTTCAAAACCCAGCGACGCGTCTCTTCCAACGTGCGCAACACGAAGTCGCAATCGTTGGAGCGCAACCCGCCCGTGCCGCCACCTCCGCATTCGTCTTCTTCCCAGCAGCGCATCATGTTGACAAACTCGTTGACTGCACGAAGCTCCGGAGCCCGGGCTTTCCTCGGTGGAAGGAGACCTTGTATCTGACGAAGAAGTTCTCGCAAATCCCGCTTGAACTTTTGAGCTCGCGCCTCATCCAACACAAAATTTTCTACTTGAGGATCAGATTCTGGTCGTCGTACCATTGGTCTCCGATGTACATCAACACATGGTGAACCTCCGTCTTCTAAAGTGCTCAACATGTTTTGTAAATGCATGTTGAAGTTGTCTCTATACGTCGTCCATGACCGCTCTTCCTGTCGGTGAAGCGTAGGGTGACTGACAGCGGCCCTAATAGTATTCCGACCACAATTTCGCACAGCAGTCTTGTTTTTCCTAGGAGCTTCTTCGAGGCGAGCCCGCGTACGCGGTCTCCCACGTCGACGCGGTGGAGGAGGAACGACGAACTCGTCGTTCAATTGTGCTGTTATAGGGGCGACTGTGCAGTCAATGGGTTGACGTGTTTTCTCCGACCTTTCCTCCTCTTCCGCATCTTCTCCGTGAGATGCAGACGAACTGTTGCTCAACAGATTGCTAACCATTCGTTCCATTTCTGAAGGGTACCCATGACTTGATTCTGTGGAGGAGTGTCTTTGCCTGGCATGAGGAGATTCTTCGGGCCGAGGGCTAACCTCTACAAAGCGAGATTCTTCGCGCATATTGGAGCTCTCTGATTCGGGCAATGTGCTACTATGAGTCGTTGACCCAACGCTGTTGGGGATTGGGCCACTACTGGGGCCAGATGTGGGTGTTCCTACGTTTGGTGAAGACATAGCTTCAGGGGAACTCTGCCCAGCCGAAACTGAAACTACGTTGTCGGCTGCGGCACTGTCTGACGGTTGCTTGTTCATGGGATCACTCACTATCGATGCAAATCCCTCTGCTGTACCTTCTCCGCTTCTTTCGGAAATTATTTCCTCTATTTGAATCCGACCGTCTTGGGATGTATTTGATCCCGAAGACTGATTTATTGGAGTGGGAGAAATGCAGGCTTCCGTAGGTCGGGTCGGAGGAGGAAATATTATCCTGCTCGGTGGGTGCGGCGCGTAAGAAACGTGAAAATGCGCCGATGTCTGTTGAGGCTGATTGCAACTGTCCAGGGACTGGCTCACCTGCACTGATCTATGCGGTGGATGCGGGGTGCTAGTAAGAAACGCCGGGTTCGCCGAATGTGATTGGTAAATCCTCGGCGGCTCTTGTTGAGTCTGTAAGCGCTGGTGCTGAGACTGTGAACGATAAGTGCCTTGCACTACGTTCGCCTGTTTCGCCGGAGGAGGATGCTGTTGGTGAAATTGGAAGCCAGGGATTTCTTGATGCCGAAGGGATGCTATTTGCTGATGTTCGAAAGCTGCCGCCGCCACGACGGCAGCCGCGTGGTGCTGGGATTGCGGAGGCGGTTGCTGAGGCTGTTGTGGCGGAGGTGGCAGAGGCGGTGGCTGCTGTGACATTGGCTGAATTTGGACGCTGCCACCTGGGAGCAAGTGCTGGGGGAGGGGTTGGTACTGCATAAAGTGGCACTGGTGCCCCGAGGGAGGAGCGCCGGAACCTGTGGTGAGCGAAGGCTGCGAGAGTCCTGGCCCTGCCGCAAAATGCTGAAGGGGTTGGGACGAAGTTACCTGTGGACGGGAACCATCGCGTAATTAATTTTTCAATAGAAAATCACTGGATTTTTCAGTCATTTACAGCAATATTTTTCAATTATATAAGGGCATCGATAAGCTATTTACAATACATCAAAAATAAATGTTCTTTATAAAGTATATATTTATTATTATTCATCATTCTAGATTATTTATAATAGTTGTTGGGCTTCATAAAGCATGTTATTAATTCTTGTCGATCTACATTTTCATTTATTCAAATATTTCCGAACTATTAGCTATTTTAAATTTATCTTCATTTTATATTCATCTTTAATTATCATCAATATATCATAATAATTCGGATAACATTTGAAAACGTAGATCTTCGGCATATTGCAGCTTCTACTGACTCTTCGGACTACAATCAACGCTATGAGTTACTGCAGAAGTTTAAGTACTCGAACTACTCACAAGAGCAATCGACCCATTGACTCAAAACTTTAGGAGATAGCATGTGGTTACTTGTGGAGGACGATCCGCTGCGAAGTGGTGGGGTCTGTTCAGAGCGCCAAAGTCACCCATGAATGCAGGGTCCATGATGAGATACGCGACGGGCCCGGGAGCTGCGACCGGCGGCAGCAAGTGGAAGACGCCGCCATGCGTCTGGAGGTGCGGCGGGGGTGGCCCGGGGGTGAGGGATGGGGAGGGCGG
>NNCF01127891.1:358670-397329 GCA_002313205.1 Laupala kohalensis
GGCGACGGGGACGAGGCGAGGGGCGGCGGCCACAGCGACGCCCGCGTTGGGCGACGGCTCGCCGAGCAACACGAAGCTGGGGGCGGCAGTGGGGAGCGGTGTGGGGCACGAGGGAGCCGCCACCAACTGGACCTAAAACGCACGACAAGCACCGTATAGCTTACGTAATACATAAATTATTCAAATCCTGAAACTCCAAAACCAAAAGAGTGATAGGCACATTATTTTGACTTTCAGAAATGTGAAACTGATATTGAAAATATTTTTTGAAATAAAGAAAACAATTTTTGTTCTGATATTATTCCAATATAATAGTTTAATTTGTATATTTTTATAGTACCGCAAATATAATTATTTATTATTGTAAGGGCTCGTTTCAATGTGGGGAGGAAATCTTGCGAAAGGACACATAACTTAATATGGGGTCGAGGCCTTAAACCCGCTAATTTGATCAACTCCGTCTCAAACTGACAGAAAATGAAGTGTCTTTGTGCGTCAAATTGTAAAAAGTTTTTGCAGAACGTAAATCGATTTTTACAATCTCAAAGCCAATAAGATATATAGTATGCAAACATTAAGAAGGGATAACAAGTTCTACAAAGTAATTTACTTGGAGATAAAAATAAGATGTCAGATTGCACAGTATCTTTAAGTTCACCTGATGAGAAATGTGGTAACACCGTTGAACTGTGGACATCCGTGTTAGTGGGGACTGCTTAACTTCGTGGTCATGTTTTTTTCAAATGTGAATTTCTTACTCACGTTTTATTACTTCTTATGGAATACAAGTTCTTGATATTCATACTTCGGGGATACAATTACCTAGATTGGTTTTCCAGATCTTCTTTTTTAAGGTATTATATCCGCGTAGCCTGAAGTCAAATTGCCAACTATTCACGAAACTTGTTAATATTCACCAAAGTAGTTCTTATTAATTAATAATTCATTCCCGTGAATTTTACAATTGGATGAGGACTATTTTGTGATTTTAAAACTTGATAATAAATTTAGATTATCGTTTGATTCTTTATTTGACATGGGTCACATTGTCTTCAGTCACGTGATACGACTGCCATTTCCGTTGGAATAATATTTTTCAGTTTTTGGCTAATTATTGTAAATCTTGTGAATTCAGCGTAAGATATGAAAATCATTGCATCATTGCATGCCTATGACCATTTGCTATGTTTTGCTATGTTAAGCCGGTACTTTTGCCATAATATAAAAGAGACATAAACCTAAGTAAGTTTCTCCATACAAGCCCATAGTAATTTAATGTCAAGTAATTCAAAATTATGTACCTTAAAAATATGAATATTCATACCCTCAACAGAATGGTTCAAACTCTCATTTGAAACTTTTTTTTAGTGTACTTAAGCCTAGCCGCTCTGACGGATATAATACCTTCATAGAGTTTATGTTTGGAAACGAGTGGAATTCAGTGATTCGTAAGTGATCAGAATAGAAGAGATGGCTGCATTCGCGTGCACATACCAGCGTATACGCGTTCCGACCGATCGGCGGGGGTGGCGGCGGCTGTTGCGACGGGGGTGGAGGTGGCGGCAGCGGCTGCAGCTGCTGCGGGGGCGGCTGCTGCGACGGGGGCGGGGGGGGGGCCGGTTGCGCGGCCGCGGGCGAAGGCTGTGCGACTCGAAGGCTGTGCCCCTTAGCGGCTGCCCACTTCCCCTTCCCTACGCCACATCCAAAGAATTCTCATGTCAATTGTGGTGAGAACTACTATTTCGTGATTCCACCGCACGCGGAACGGTGATCCTTCAGGGATGTTTACAAAACTGATTTGGATATCTGGTAGAGTAGATCTCTTAACCGGTCTATCCCGTGGAACCGTTATAATCTCTTTTCAGCGTGTAATAGTTGGCAGATAGTGGCTCTCAAACATTGATTGTTTGACGGTTTTTCTAACGTTTTAGTGACGCTACGTTTTTGCAATGTATTTGTGTTGTGGCAGGTAGAACCGGATGAAGCGGACAGTTTGATTCTTTTCTTGCTTCCGAATCTATTTTTCTATGAATCAATTTTGTCATGTTAGTTTATGTATGTTAGTGTTTATACAGTACAATAAAATGAGTTGCAATGACGTCTCATTTGCATGTTTATTAACGATAACCTGATGAAATTGTAAATTCTTATTTATCGAAAATCGATTTTTCACGGAACCGGTTAAACGGGTAACCGGCCTGGGTCTCTGTTCGACCAGACAGTTTCTACTGTAAGAGGGATTCTGAGGTACATACGGGGACACAGCGTCTGGTTCGAGATTTCATCTCAGATACTGTGTCCAAACATGACACGTAGTTCTGCTATTACTTAGGAGGCGGATAAAGAATAACGACATTTCAAATTATCAAACTATTTTAGAAATATCCTACTTTTCGGAAAGAATCACCTTACTATAAGCACTTCTTAGTTAAAATGGCTTACAACATTTAAGTGAAAGTGCACGTCTTAATAATGTTTTCAAATTCTAAACTTAATTTTACTTCGATCAACACTGCCTTATGATCCTAAACATTTTTTGATCCTTTCCATCCCAAATATGATAACTAATTAAAATTGCTTGCTTCCGGAGAGTAAATTAGTTTATTGTCCTCCACGTGGTCATACGCAGTTTGTACTGTTTTTTGACAATAAATTTATTATTATTATTATTATTATTATTATTATTATTATTAAATAATGCATTGCAAGTTCACTGGAAGAACTTGCTAGTCCATTTTTCTTTTCTTTTTTCATTTTGAGATTTTCGCGCCATGTTTTGTCTTAAAAGTTTCAATGAGTGATACGACATAGGTGGATATCTTGATAACTCACATCATAACAACGTTTAAAAATCATGTGCGGAGGAACCACTTGACACATCAATGCGCAACAGGGCAAAATGTTGATAGAGAAAAATACCTAGAAGATATGAATTGACTTTTGTAGAGTGGATTCTAAACTAACAACGTTATACTTACCTATGGAGCTACCAAGCTTGAACTGAAAACTTAATATCCCTTCAAACTTTAAAACTGCTGTTCTGAAAAATATACAAAATGTGACTAATCAAGCCCATTTCGTGTACTTTTCACTCCTAATGTTGGAGAAACGAAATTTAAAAACATTTATACTTTTCTTTCTCTGATTACTTGAAACCAATCTACGATCCTCGTACTTTCGTGTTATTCTGCACTGATTATTTCCCTGCTCTGAGAATCCTACAATAAAAGTCTAAAAACTAATCAAAATTATTTTATCTCTTTGAATGTTCCATCATGTGTCTTCACTTCACTACAATCTTGTTCTTCCACACACATTTCCATATGTATCTTAATTGCTACCTTTATTATTGATTATGAGTCGTGTTCCTCTTAAGATAACGACTAATCAATACTTTTAAAACCATTACTCGTAGACACGTATTACAAGAGTATTTTTATCACATTGCTAATAGTTCATGACTAGAAATGCATGTGTAAGGATATTATTCACGATATCCAGATCTGTTTCCCGAAGTGAGGTATTGCGACCATTTCCTGCAGGACGAACTAAGAATGTCCGTTTCCCCTCTACATCTGGATGAATCATCATTCTCATTTCGGATGACAGGAGCTTGTTAAGTGGATAAGTCATGATACAACACTCGTGTTAGTCAAATACAGACATTGAACACACATAAGTAATGAAACAGTTATTACAGCATTACAGGTTCTACAGGCACCTAATCGTAAAGAAAATTTAACGAAGGTTGATCAATTCGAATTTCCATCACATAAATTTAAAAAACGGAATAAGAATAGTTCAGGTTATGTAATAGTATTTTAAGGTATGGATCTGGATACTTTTCATATTATTTGCAAAAGGAAAATTTTTCACCCTGCTATTTGAAGCCTATATGGTTCGACTGGTGCAATTCTTTACAATAATATATGTGTTACTACATCATCACGTTTGACTTAATTCACAGGGTCATCAGAAGAAATATTATCACCTTAACGAGTTATAGAAAAGTATATCACATGAAGAAATGAAAAATAAAATGTTTGTCTCAATTGTCTAGATAAGTGTGAAAGTTTTGACACACTGTACTGATTATATACTTTGAATTTCATAATTTTATTAAGAGTTATTATGCTCACATATTACTTATTTAAGCTTTTCATATTTGTCACAAAGGTATTATTCGAAATAATTTTAATCTTATAACTAAACTGTGGATAAGTTTTACATGTTTAGTAACGCATTGGTGTAACAGAATCTTAAGATTTCGAACATAACTCTTCGTCAATACCGTTAATATAAATCCCTCTTTGTATTGACAAATATATTATTTATGGAGGTACTATTATATGCATATATTTTTAGAACACTTAATATCCTCATAGAACTTGTAAAAAACAATTAGTTTCCGCAAAATTCTACCATATTTAATTTCTTTCTTTAGACATTCAAAACCTATTCCATGGAAACGTGTATTTCACACCGGGCAATAAAACGTTCCTAGAGTATTCCCCTCGAGTTTATCTATCCCATTATCTTGAAATAAGAAACCCAATCCTTTCATGGACTTGAATGATTGACTTCAAAGGTTCCCACAAAGCAAATAACTTATTTCACTCTATAGATGTACTCGTAAAATCTGAATTCAAGCAGCCATAAACTTATGAAACGACATGAAATGGATATTCGCTGGTATTTACCCAGAGGTGGGTGAGACCAGTTCATTCTTCACATCACGTCGAAGAGAGACGAGGAAAATCCCTCGCAGAAAGAAGGAAATTAATCCCTTGTCTCGATGGTGATTTCCATTGTAAGCGAGCGCTCATTGTTGCCTATGCCCTTTTCTACTGCATTATTGTATCAACACGCTTATATTGCGGTCAAAAGGATTACACTTCGGAATGCGAGTAGGAAAGTAATAAATTTTGCACAGTAAAGAAATACTGTGATGATATCAGCCATTGGAAGTTACTAGAGAAAATTCTTGCGGTTTGGCCAATTATTTATTATTACTTTGACAAGTGTTGGTAGCTGGAGTGAATGTGTGTGACTGTATAAACTTTACTAAGGTATGTAGTTTTCTTCACTAATGTTAATAAGAATTTTATATAATTTATGGTAAAAGTTGTATCGGGTTGTTATATTTGAAGTAGTGGATAGTATTTATAGGTTCCATTATGAATGTTGAAATAGCCCTAAATTGGTTTCTGTTTTGTATAGCTCTGATGAAGGTAGCGTTCGTTACTAAAACATTGGTAAAGTAATAATAAAGAATTGGACAAGCCGCAAGACTTTTTTCTGTACACAAATATAATTATCATAAAGTTCCCTACAATTTTAATTCATACATTCATTAGATAAATCAGCATAGTTTTGACAATATGATATCGCGATATCAAAGTTTAATATTAGTCTCGAAAATCAGTTTTTGTAAATATCTCGTTTATTCTGCGTAGCGTGCCATCAGACTTTTTGTAGACCTTCTTAAAGACCTTGAAGAGCATAAAGTCTATTATATTTTTAATTCAATGCATTTTTTTAGATATAGCGGGGAGGGTTGACTGCGCGCAATCGTTTATAGGATAACGCTACTTAAACGTCAGGACTAAATACATAATACTCACTACAAAATAAATTATTAGATGAACATAGAATTATTAAAATAACCTTTAAAAGTACTTAATTACATACAAGAAATTTAATAAAATTATGTAATTTGTAAAATAAAACATCTACATTGCTGTTACATCACCTTTTCGAGGTTTTCTATCTGCAGAAAGCATTCGGATTCGACTTAAAATTTTTATTCAAAAGTTACTATATTTCACAGTGGTAGTCATGAAATTGTGTTTAAAATGTCGTAATCTTTTTCCAATCTCCCAAATAAATTTCCCTCTCGTTTGCTTTTTTTATGATATTTAAATGCAATTGTATACTTTATTAATTGCGCGTTTATATTTTACGATATTCTTTACAGCTACAGAAGACTATTATGCTACGACTCAAACAGCAAGATATGCGCCTTCCCAATCCATTTCAGTTTTGTCACTGTATTACTGTCATACTTTTGCCATGACTCTTCAGCAAAATCACTTTCACAATGGTGATGAACACAAAATCGAACTATCAATACTCCATTCACCTGTTCCAGAGCACGTGTCTTCGATTACTATTGGACTGATAACACGGTTACGTCAGAAAATCGTGTCCCGTACAACGTACTTAGACTTGAGCGAATGTAAAAGTTAGTTAGCGCATCGCGTGTTATCTGAAAGGTCCCAAGTTCGAATCTCGGTCTCGGCTCCCAGTTGTATTAAACATAACACAATTAATCTGTTACCTGGCGGTGAGGTTCATCGCAGTTTAAGAGATTTCTGTACAATCGCCTATTGTAATAGGGTGTCGGCAACCAGTTGCCCTTCGTATATGAACATAATTGTCAGTAGCACTCACCCTGATCGCTCCAGGGCAGCGGGAGAAGGGCGGGAGGTGCGACGCACAGCGCTTGGGGTGGGGGCGATTGCTGGTGCGCTGCGAGCGTGTACACTGACTGCACAGCGAAATACGCGTCGGCTACCGCGGCCGCCGCCGCCGCCGCTGCTGCCGCCTGGGTCTGCGCCTGGGCTGCCGCCGCCGCCGCCCCCGGGGGCTGCAGCACGGGCACACGATGCTCCTCAGGACACAATTTTCAATTTTTCTTTTTTGGCATATTCTTCATAAAGGTTCGACTAGTCCACGTTTTTCAACCTTCGGGGGTACGCATGTAGATTTGCGAGGGCCTCTATTAACGGAAGAAGGACCAAGACCCGTTGATCCATATTTCTCCAGCGTTTGTAAGAATACGCAGAGATAGCTCCATCGTTTGCAAGATACAGAACGATGGGAATGTAAAATATGCCGGATTGTTCCCAAATTGCGGGTAAGAGTCAATCTCGAACTTGGTAGTCGTGGGATGTTGGCAACATTATCAAAGAATGATAAATTACAAAGCGTTATTATGTTGCTCATGGTTTTATTTTCGCTAATAAGCCTTTTCGGCTGCACAGAAGCTAGCGCAAAAAATATTGAAGTGAAATAAAAATTTCATTCTTCCTTGTTTCCTTTCTTTTATTATTTTAATCAATACTTTTTACGCTTCATTTCATTACATGTCATGAAATTTTTATTGTAATTTTATGTTCTATTTCTGGTATATACTACTGACGATGGCTGCTAAGCAGCCAAAAATGCATTTTAGAGAAAATGAAACCATGAGCAACATAATAACACCTTACAATTTATCATTCAATCTCGAAGATTTTAAATCCCGAAAACAAGTGTCCTATTACTGTAGTCAGAAGTGAAGGTAAGGCGGTTCACTCAGAGTTTCATTCTGGAAGGGGTCTCTAAATGGATCACCAAAAATGATAGTAAGACTTAAATGAACTATAGTTTGATTATAACAGTAACATTACTAAAACTATTAAATCAAATTTCAAATTCTTTGATCTAATCCTTAAAGCATACAAACACTGCGGTATGTAGCTTGAAAAGTGGGCCTCCAAAAACACTCCCGCCCCGGGCCTCTTAAATTGATGTACGATACTGACAGTAAAATTTTTACTTACCGCTGAGATTACTGTGATTTTGGATTATTCACTCTGTGATGATTTGAACGGTGAAAATATTACTCAGAATACCGCTATAAGCGGCATTGTCCTAACAACGACTAATTCATCAATGCGGAGGAAAAATCTATTGAAGACGAGAATTTGAAACTTTGAGAGGATTTTTGCAATTATATTGTACAGATTCACTATGAAAGACATTATCAACATTCTGATTTTAAAGGAGTGAATTGCGGAAAATGTTTCTTTTTTTTCAAACTTTTGCTGTATTTAATGGAATAATTGAGATATTATCTTGGCTTTTTGTATGTAAACGCCGTTAATCGAAATATTGGAAAACCAATTTCTGAGGTTTTCGGTATTATTCTTTGGAATTGTTGTAGAGGGGAAAAATGTTTTCAAGGTTTTGTCACTCACGCTACCGGTATTATATAATCTATACATGATTATAAAAAACAGCCTTAGATAAGGTCTGAGAACGGCAAAAAGTTCCTGGGGACAAAGATTAAAACATTCCAAAATTATCGCCGTCGAAGCCACATGAAATTGATTCACAAAGTCGGTTGTTTTGCATTGAAACTCTCGATGACTATTAGAAAATGAACTGGTATTGAATTTCGTTAACAAATCCAGTTCACTGAAATAAATAAAAAATTCACCCCCAAGGGCTTAAGTGCTCAACCAAAGTTTTCTATACGTTCTAGTGATTGTTTTTATAATCAATTCCCTGCGTAGAAATTGACATAAAAACCTTTTCAAATTTTTCAAGAAATAAAAAAAAATTGATCCCGTCCGGATATTTAGGAAAATTTCTGGGTCAAGATGTTTTACAAAGTGGACCTTTCTTGAACTTGACACATCTCGTTGGATTAATATATAATTTCGAAAGAAAATCCAGTTCACTGAAATAAATAAAAAAAACCCACCCACATGGGATTAAAAGATTAAACCAAAAGTTTTGTTTTTTGCAATCGATGTTTCCAAAACAAAAAATTAAATTCCTTACAGGTTTTTGGAATTTTTTCGTGTTGTCCTTTATGCATTCGAAGCATGTCAGGACTGTCACCGCGTTGTAAGTTCGAAATAGAATCAGAATATTTCTCTATCATGATACAGGTAATGACCCACATTTCACGACCCAATGTTATACCGTTTTACCATTTTTCTCAATCGTATGGAATCTACCAGAAAGAGTAAGCATTCATTTGAAAAATAAGTTCTGTTTTTAATTGACTCGTCTTATTGTATTTATTTATCACTTGATTCATAAAACAAAGTAAACTTGCGAACGATGCAATTCTCGTATTCAAATACGTCAATGACATGATCTCCAAATGGGAAAATATGGTACCTACTAGATGGTTGTTGAGTTCTGTAATATAGAAAATGGAATGTAAGTTGATAATTTGTTAGGCCCAACACCTCAACAGGGGGTATAGAGAGGTGGTAGCTCCCAGCCAGCAAAGCGAGTTCTTTATAAATCTTGACAAACCCATAAAACTATTCTCTGGTACGTTAGAGTAGCGTATACCCTTCGTTGAGTGGTCGTAGTGAGAAGTTCATGCATTTTCCGTTCCGAGTACCTGGTGATGCGGGGTTGGGAGCTGCTGCGGTGCAGAGGTGGACGCTGGACCGGGGTTGGGGGTGGGCACAGAGCCACCGATGGACGCTGCTACGCCACCGACGCCCGGCGGCGCGCCGAGAGGGGCGGCTGTGATGGGCGCGAGTGCAGCTGGGGCTAAGGCCGGCGCCCACCACGGCAAAGGCAGGTATCCGGGCACCACCACCTCCTGCTGACAGCAGCCGATTTCCTCACCAACTCTGGACCCCCTTAATCTACTTCAAAATGGATCCCATCGGATCCTTCTCTTTTTCCATATATCCGCACATGATAGTGATCCGGCAATCTCTCGTTTCGATCCTATCTCATCCTCCTGCCCCGTCCCTTCGGTTGAATCCATCGATTTCTTCCTCACCAACATTCCCCCCACCCCATCCCTCACACCTTCATTCTTTTGATCTTGATTGTAGTTACGGTTTCGGTAGAAAAAGGAAATAAAAAATGACATCAAGCAATCTAGTTTCATTCGCCTTATGGAGAACTTGACTCCGTATTTTCAAACGGATTATATACCTTTCCAATTTTTGAAAAATCATTGATTTATTAAAGTGATCACGGAACGTTTCCTAAGAAGGTTTTTGATTCTTCTTACTTTCTCTCAAAATCTATCAAGGAGACTAATTGGTGTTTCTAAATTTACATTGAATTATTGTTTCGTATAAGCGATGAATCAAACTATTTTAACGAGAAACAACACATATGTACTTGAATTTAAGTTCCATAAAATATATGGTACATTAGTATCTACATGCGTATTCCATGTCTCGCTTATTAATTTGTATTACAAATTTAAAAACAGCGTAAAAATAAAGTTATCTTCAGTTATCCCTAGAACAATTCGTTATCCGCCATTAATAGTGAGAATTGGGCCATTTACTGGATGCTCACTTCTGAAGAAATTTCACCAACAAATAATAAATTGATTAAGAAAGATCATTAACTATATCTCTTATTGCAAATCACAAATTACCATATTATTTTTTCTTTAGAGGACGAAAGCCCGAGTTATCGCGTTCTGGTGAGAAGAAGATCGTATTTCACATATTTCTTCGTCGTTTTCGTTAATATTTGATATATTCATGAATACACTGAAACTAGTAAATCTCGATTCCAATCACTTCTGTCACAAACTTTTATCCGCAAACAATCCGGGGAAGAACAACTCCAAACTTACTTCAAAATAAAACCTACTCGTTATTGCATTTACAAAATGGAGACTACGAGATTGAATACCATATCTTACCTTTTGATTCTTCTCACACTTCAAAAGATTTCCTGTTGATTAATGAATAAGTGTTTATTGGCTACATGGTGAAAATTTTACTTTTGAGAATAAGTTCGAGTTTTTAGCAATTTCTCTTCATCGTGGATTACTTGAAGATTTGTTTGACTATGAAAATAATAAATAGTGAAGATTAATAGTCTCTTGATAAAGTCTACTCCAAATGAGTTGTAGAAAACGTCAAGGAAGTAGACGAATTCTCCGATTTTCAGGCTGAACAGAAGAGACTGGGTGCCATTTTAAACTTCAGTCGGCTACTAACGTGCTCTTAAAAAGGTTATTGTGCTTTGCCCAGTTCGATTTTCTGTTCACATGAGCACGGAAATTCAAACTAAGTAGACCGCAGTCTTTTGCCTGTATTCTATTCAGGAAAATATAAGATGTAGCCCAACTGGTTTAGCGAAAATTATGGCCTTAGAAGGGGCTACATACAATATCTACGAACCAACTAATTTACTGCTCGTATCATACAAGTGTGGTTGATGATTTATATCGAATATAACGATTTTCGATTAGTGTTTAATATATCAAAGGATTATTTATATGGCCATGCTGCAGGTCCACCTGCACTGCCTGTGACGAGTAGCCAACGAGATGACTCCAAAATCTGCCAAATTATATTCCACGATAAATGTGATATGTTGATAGATTTTTGTTTAAATTCATTTATTAAAAAATTTCTTTTAATTTTAAAAAATGAGCACACAAATTATTTTTAGTTATCCTCTAATTTATTTACATGTCTCACTTTTGGAAACAATTGAAAACGTAATCATACCAAACAAACAGTATTTTTCACATTAAGGTTTTCGTTCTGATAGTTCAACGGCTCATTTAAGCAGACAGCAGCCTATTGCTATATTATGCATTGCGAGATAAGGAATTAGAAGGTAAAACAAAACTTACTTCATATGACACATTCTTTAAGATTAGTAAATAAGCGAACAGTGAACACAAAGTATTGCCAATTAACTTTGCGATTCTGACGCCATATTAAATTGCAAATTAATGACATGTCTTTCCTCCATCATTGTATTGTACGCGATTCTTCTAGTTTATAACTAAATGAACGAACACAATATTTAAATATATAAATGTAAATGCAGCTATCCATATTTTTTATCATTAATGTAGTAAGGAAAGGTATTTTTCTTATACCACTTGCTTTGAACAATTACGTAGCTAAAATCCAGATCAATCGAAAAGTCATTTTTTTTACTCTTTCTCAATTTTTAAGAGAAAGTATTCTGGCCGATTGAGGCGTCTGAAATATGAGCGATATGACATCTTTATGTAAGAAAACAACCAAACTGGGGCATGATGCAAGTGACTGTACAGCCAAACATTGTAAAGTCTCACTGGCAGGTTTTAAGGAAAGGTTATGTCGGACTACTTTGTTAGGCTGTACTTTCAAGATAAGCAAATTACTTTCACTCAGTCTTGACACCAGTCTTCTCATATTTCAGACTCGACATTTCATCTTCAATTTATCAATATACAAAAAACTTTGTTCATTCAACAATTTATATATTTATCTTCTTAAACATATGGGGGAACATAACTGTAGAATCAAATTTTCATACATACATACATCCACTACCTAAAAAGATTGTAGATTAAAGTGGATTTTAAAACTTAGGATGTCCTGTAAGAAAGTTTAATATGAAATAAACTATAATTCCGAGACAATTCTCTAAAGCATTACTCAATAACCTTTCTTAAGGTTTCAGAAGAAAATTGCAGAGCAGTCTCGCCTTCACATTTGTGTGCACACATCAAAGTGCTTGGGATAAAATATTTGTGTATAAATTATACATCATAAAATCGCTCATACGAACACGAAAATTCATCACTTCTGCTGTTAATACGTTTATTTATGTTTATATGAACGAGTGTTTATCTTTGTATGCATGTGTAATTCACTGTATTCGTAAATAAAATGATATGTTGTGAATGATGTGAAATTAGGAATATACATAAAATAATGTGTAGAAAGAGATTCAGAATAACTGATATACCACTGGAAATACTGTTAATGATCTTTTCTTACTTTTTGTGAAGCCTAGAACTGGTCTCACGACTAACCCATGATGACGTCCGCTGCCAAGATAAATGAAATGTGAAGCGATACTTCAGTTTTAGATGTGGTGTTCGTCTCAAACAAGCGGCATTCTGGGTGTCTTTTCACCCTGGCGGGTCGCACGATAACGTTAAATAGGCTTAGACTTCTCATTTCAGGTTTTGTGATGGTCTGGGAAACTCGCCTTGAACGCCACTAGCACAACAAACTCCCGATGCTTCGACAGCCGAGTTACAAGGATTGTTTATGGCGGTGGGTCAACGCACAAGATGCCCACGACATACCTGAATTCTCATATTTCTTGTTAGTTGAGGACACGCATGCATTACAAAATGGCCATTGTGTGATGCAGATGGATCGTGAGAGGCAGCTAAGACAAAAGCAAAATAATTTTAGCTGCTTGAGATGTGGCATTCGTCCAGGTTATCGTCACCCAACAGGGGCATGCAAATATACCAACCCAGCACTGTTGGCTCTCAGGAATGTATTTAATTCTTCCTGTATTAATGAATTCTTATTTTTCTCGCATCTAGGCATGGAAAGTTAAGCATTACAGCCTCTCAGAATGATGCGATAAGTTTCAGCCTTGTCCGTATCCACAATAAATTCAAAGCCATCTATGAGCGATGTTTAAGCATCTTTTTTTGTACATAGAAGGTGCATGTTAGACTCAAAGAACGTTACAATACAGGTACGTAAAAAATAAGGTGATTTAAAAAATATTTTGGAATTGGTACATATTCGCAATTTATCGTAATCTAAATTAAAGTTTTCTTATATGAATTTCTGAAATGAAAAGAAGGCATCTTGTTGGTAAAATGATGACTTTTCGAAAACGATAATTCAAGGATACAGTACTTGTTCTTTCAGATATTTTCAAAATTTTGAAAATTGAAGTTCAATATTAAGCAACAGAAGGACCCGTGTGTTACTTGACTTTAGGTGAAATGAGTAAATTTCGCGTAAAATATCAAGTTGTGAAATGTGTACGGGTCGTTGTGTATCATTTCAAATGCGAATGCCATTCCTAAAACTACAGAGACATTATTTCGTATTCCATATTTACGAAAGTGTTCAGTGAGATGTAAGATGTTGTTTGTAGTTTTTCTCTAGGCGAAATTCATTCAAATTCAAATTTATACGTAATATGAAAACTAAGTGACAGTTTTTTACAATATAATTATATATATANAAAATTAGCACGTTTACATTCAAAATGATTAATTTATATTCGTAATGATTAATTAGTGTTACGTAGCACAAGTAGGGAAAAACACATTCACTATAATTCAGTCCTTTAAAATTAAAATTTCGGAAAATTCTCTTCTATAGAGTCTCTATAATATTTAAGAAACATTTTGTCAACACATCCTATCTTTAATATTTTCCCCTCTGCTTTGATGAGTAAGTCGGTGAGTATTTACGATAATTCACCGAATATTTTGACTCCTTTTCACCCATCCAAAAGTTGAAATATCATAAATTAAGCAGGTTTTTGTATGTGTATCAAGGATACAAACCCGAATTTCTTTAGTTTATTCTCTCTATTCGTACAGATATAATTAGAGTATCAAAAAAGAATAAAATATTCGTAAAAAATCCCAATTGAGCCAAGGAAAATGGTAGATCTGAATTCATTCTTGGGAAACTAGAAATGCTTTTAATATGTTAACTACCCGTAGAAATTTATTTGATGTTAGTAAAAATTTTCTATGCTCTGTGCGGTGTGCTGTTCCAAACATTTCGAAATTGTTATCGCTTTGCAACAAATAATTACTATACGTAACATTTTTTAGAAAAATTTAATTGTACTTTAATGAAAATACATTATATTCAGCGGTAAATTATTCTATTACATTCCCAATTGCATCAATCATCGTATACAAAATGCAAATGTCCTCTAGATTTTTCTTTCCTCTTCTACGTAACGGGACGGAACAATTCACACAAATGAAGTATCGTACATTACAGTATTAAAAGGTGAGTTTGAGTCTCCCTATTATTTCATCTTCGTCATTTTCCTTTCTGATAAAACAGCATTTAAAAATTGCATCAAGAAAAAACGCTACTTGACTTACGTATTTGAGAGGGACGTAACTTGACTGCTTGGGCCTAGACAAATGAAAGCGTGTGGTAAATAAGAAACAATATTCGTAGAGAATTGTATGTGTGTCACATTACGTTCCATCGTGTATTATCATATACTATTCATAGCTGTTCTGATGTCCCGTTCACATTGGTAATGCTAAATATGAAACCGAGTGAAATTTACCTACAAGGTACGAGGAAAAGTGGTATCCGCTATATTATGCAGGTAAATAAATAGCCTTGTTAATCGTGCCTTTCACCTGCGTCATCGGCCGAATAGCACAACTTGGGTAACTTATCCGTCCTGTAATGATGGATTGTCTTTCACCACGCTGGATAGCTACCACTCCGTTGAGTAACACCGGTACCGGAGAGCTAACTTTAACCGCCGTATATGTGATCGGAATAACATTATCGGGGCGACTGAACGCCATGGAGGTAACGTAATTTTAGAAAAAAAACAGGATATTCTAAAGGATAGTAATTTATCTCGTATTACATTAATTTATTATATTCATTTTGTATTACATTAACTAACTCATTCGAAAAGAAATGTTTTCTGTTATGGTAATGCCACTCTAGGTATGCAATTTGGATTTTTTAAAAATTAATAACAGTATTTGAGGTTTTGCTATTGCGGTTTTGGGAATCGTTTCTTTCTTTTTTATTTTTCAATTAATGTTTCCTTAGAGCATCTTCCATTTTCAGTCCGGTCCACAACGATACACAAGCTTGCGCTGCAATATTTAGCGAGGCAATATCTGGTGTTTCGTAAACAAACCGTACCACTGCCTCCTATATCATCATATTTCGTAAGCACTACACTGTTAATTCTCTTAAAAATGGTTACGTCGAACGGTTTGCTACAGCGAGTCACCCTACCCGATGGATAAGCGTTGTGAAAGACGCTAGATCTACTTTGTTATTGTTGTATTTGTAAATGGGAAATGTAGCGTGCTAATGAAGCTTATCTACACTGAGCGATTGGAGGTAGGAGGTGGCTGGTAGGACTATTTGTAGGTGGATCGGTTAGCTGAGTTTACCAACAACTTGGTCCACGAGGGACTTTAAAAATACTTATTGAACTAAGACTTTTGAAACGAGCATTGTAAGATAACGTATTCTACTTGTCTTTTTCTAATTATTCATGTCATCAAAATTTATCATTTAACTCACATCAGAGTACCTACTCGTGGAGCAACGTGATATCACTCCTACGGCCAGGGCAGGAGGTCCCGGTCCGTCACAAAAATCTCCCGAATGTTGTTGCAAAATTTATCATGTTTGTACACATATTCGCATGTTCAGTTATGGCAGATCTTTTATGGCAGTTATAGTTATATTTGTAACATGTTCATTTCTCCTTCGTGGTGCCGACGTACACTGATCCGCACGAACACGGAATCTTATAAACACCCCAGCCATCTAGTGGGTCCATGGGATCTTTTGCGGATTTAATATTTCAGAGATCTTTTCCTTGGGTTGTAAATAGCCTGGACATTATGCTTTTTTAAAACACTACCTATTCTGTCCGTTACTCTATTAATGTAAGTGTCGCGTTTTCAGGTCCCTGTCTAACTAATTGCCCGAGTGAGGGACCTGAGTCTGACCCTTCAGGCGCGGAGAACTTCAGGCTGAGGAGAGGGAGCTCATTAAGGGAGGAGGTTTCCTAAGTGGAGAGGAGGGGTAGATAGGGGTGAACCCAGTGAGACTCAGTCCGAAATGAAAACCCTTTTAATGTTTACTCACATATGACGGCTTGAACGGCGAAGCATGGGCCAGGTCAGAGTGTCTCCAGCAGTTATCATCCTTCGACGGCTCCCGGCGGCAGAGAGAGAGAATGAGGGAGAAGAGGGTTGAACCCACGGCAGTAGTGGCCGTAATAGTTAAGGAACTATTCGAAAGTCATCGCAGTGTCCCCTATGGGGGTCGACTGAGATGGAGAAAAGGTGGGAGTCACGAGGTACATCACCGGCGTCCCCTGTTGGGGTCAAATCCGGATTCACGGGTGGCGTGCACTCTCGCGACACACGGTCTACTCCGCTCTCTCCCCGTGCGTCTATGAGCCGTCTCTTTGAATGTGTTTTGATATGCTGTCTCAACATTGTCACCTAGCCTCATGACCTAATTCCTGCGCAATTAGTCACTTCGTCTTCACGACATAAGACAGAAAAGCTCTGCCTTATACTTCAGTCTTTTCTTTCGCTTCTTTCTTGGCGAGTGATCCTCCAGACCTCATTTCAATCGTATCCATTCTTCATTAATGCCCCTGATAGAGAGTTCACTTCCATTTTTAAGGTCGCAGGCTCTGACAACCTCTTGACTCGATCAACCAGTGACTTAAAAGTCTTATGATATGGATAGGGATTTGAGGACACCCTCATAAACACTATAGGAAGGAAGAAATTGAAGTACTTATAAGATCTGATACCTCCTAATAAAGAAAAGAAAATAATACCACAGTTTCCCATCATTATTCCCCCTCCTATCGGACTGGCGTCCTTCCTTTGGTTTCCTCTCCTATCGACTGTCCGCAGGAGAGAGACAACCTCGGTCCTTTATTAACCCAGTTGCCACACCTGATATTTTAGTTCATAGTAGCCCCTGAAGATGTTGGCTGCTAATGCCAAGAAAAAAAATATTTTATGAGTTGAGTTTTAACAAAATGATGACGCGGCGGCTTAATAACGCAAAAGAATTTTTAAATGTTGATCAAGTTAGCAGTGAATGCCTGCATCACTGTTTTTGCTGGCCGAAAATAAATGGGGGTCTTCCCTTACGACCGTCACCAAATCCCAGTATACCCTTTGGGGCCGTCCTGAAATGTACAGGGTGACACTTGGGGTCGACCTATATACTCCGTAAACATTTTTGTCGAACAATTTTTTAAAGTCAGGTACTTGAATTACTAACTTAACATGTGAGGTTTCTGTAAATAACCTGAAATATTCTCGCATTATCTCATTGTTACACATTTAATCTCATTATACCATAATTATGAACCCGCATTGCCCGGGAGTGTGAATTGGCTATACAGTTAACGACAATACAGTCACTATTGTATCCAAAACTTATCTCTTCGTGATGGCATCTTTTGGGTATCACTGCGTCTTTTGCAATTCTTCACAGCGTTTCGCCCGACAGCTGCAGGCATCATCAGGTGGGTGCTTCCGAGGTGACGGCCACCGGTCAATCGCGGTCGCACTCACCTGATGACCAACAGCTTAGAGCTGTCTGGCGAAACGTTGTCAAGAATTACAACAGATGCAGTGATACCCAAAAGATGTTTTCACGAAGATATGCTGTCACTGCAAAAACCATTAATTATTTTAAATCATATCCCTATTTATTACTAACAAACGCATACAAAATAATGACAATCTCCGGTGCGCTTTCCGAGATGGTGTCGAAAACTAATGCGTCAGCTAGCCTGTTTACATATGGAGGTCAAGCGCAACACGGATTGCACCATTCGGCTAAGTGACTTTCGACTCGTCGAGTCAGATGGAACGCAGACTGGCGGCGCGTAGCAATGCTCTTCTTTTATCCGGTTGGAGCCACATTCCGCGGAATGGTATCAGGTGGAGACTGTGGCGTCTTGTAGTAGAACTGGCGGCAATCTAGCGAAAGCACCACCGTACGGAGTGCAGTATCCGATCCCAGGTAACTCGCTGCGCAAAGGGTCAGCCCCTAAGGAAAAATGAGAGACGTCCCGAAAGGGCTGTCGACGATTTCTCACCCAATGATGACGGGGAAACGTGTCTAACGTGAGGAGAGGTTCCCGTCAGGGGTCTTGACGCACTCGCTGTTGAGAGGAAAACCTTTCTAATAGAGGGGGTTCACAGTGTTTCACCGTCTTGTGTGTACTCTTCCCGATTCCAGACACCGTTTTGCAAAGGGACTGTACGCGTGGGAGAGTCGAAAGAGACATAGGTTCGGGGAGACCCATCAAACGCTTAAGCGGGGTGTGCCCTC
Source organism: Laupala kohalensis (assembly GCA_002313205.1). Taxonomy (NCBI): domain Eukaryota; kingdom Metazoa; phylum Arthropoda; class Insecta; order Orthoptera; family Trigonidiidae; genus Laupala; species Laupala kohalensis. The sequence goes on from NNCF01127891.1 coordinate 377,324, forward strand.
ATAACCTTGCCTATTTCAAAGTCATTACAAGGTTCTTTGTGTGTATATTTTAAACTCTATTATACCCGACGAAACTTTTGCGTCAATTGTCGTTAGGTGTTAGCCGACGCACTTTTACCGACAACATAAACCGTATTCCACATCTTCTCTTTACTTCTTGAGTAATGGAGACGAAAGTTCTGGAATTTGATGGTTTAGATTCTCCATTCTCCAATACATGGTAAAAAAATCGACCGATTAAAGTAAAATTCGTCAGTTATAGGAGACGGAATGAAATTTTTCTCGGCGAAGAGGCTCATGAAAGGCAGTGGGACTACCATCCGGGAAGACATGACGCGCCGGAGGCTCGAGGTTCTAAAAGCGGAACGCAGCGCTTCTGCATGATAATGTTTGGACAATGGATGGGATTGTTATTATTAAGCAGGTTAATCACAGCTTGCGTGTTAAAACTGTCTGGTTTGCAGGCTATCATTTAAGGTTCTTCTTTATTCATTTATTTTTCTTTTATGTTATACATAGTTTTTCATAGTATTAAGATTCTTATTTTATTAACATTTTTGCATAAGTTAAAGCGTCTTCTTCAAATCTGAGTCAATTTTTTTTAGTGATTATAATTAATCAGCACTTAGGTGCATGATTAATTTATTTCTTAAGCATTCAGGTTCTACAAACAACTCCAGCTCAGCATGCGGTTTAGCTGAACCTTCCATTGCTACACCTCAAGAACTCAATATTTCTTGATCAAGTACCCACACGGTGTTTCCGTAGTGTACATTATTGCGCAATCAATAATGCGTTATAATAACGAAATAATAAACATTATTTTCGAAACTAAATTAAAAGCACTCTTGGTCAGTGAGTCATGGCTCCAGTCCTCTCAACCCTCAAGATTAGCTTCTATTGATAATTATTAACTCGTGAGGCACGAGAGAAATAAACCTATTCGTAAACATGGTGGCGGGGTTGCAATGTATATTTAAAAATAAAACTGTTTTGATTTCTAACTCTGACTCTATGTACTGAATATGTTGTTGAAGTTGTTTTATGCATAAGGAAGTGCCTGTTTGGAGCTGTATATTGTTTATCTCCAGATGTCGGTGCGCTTTCTGATTTGAGAGAACCGCTTTCCTTCTAGCTACTAAATAGAATAATATTATTTTAATGGGTGATTTTAATTATAATCTCCTAGATATAAACAGCGCGAAATCAAAACAATTTATTCAATTTTTTCAATCCTTAAATTTAGAGGTTCTCAGAATGAACGCGACTCATTTCCAAAATAATTCTGAAACGTGGATAGATCTCATTGTTTCCAATTCTCATAAAGTTCAAACGTACGGACAATTTTCTGTTCCTGGAATATCAAAGCATGATCTTTTATTTTTATCGTATTCTTTGAAATGTCCCAAATGCGAGCCAAAATAAATTACATATAGGGATTTTCAAAATTTTGACACTAAATCCTTTCTTTCCGACTGCTATGCAGGTCCATGGCATAATGTTTATTTATCTTCCTTAGATGACAAAGTTTCTGAATTCATTAACATTTCAACACAAGTTAATGTACATGCACCGTTAAAAACTGCGCGCGTAACAAGATCTCCAGCTCCTTGGCTCACAGACGAACTTAAAAATCGTATGAAGGAAAGAGACTAAGCTTTTAAGTTATACAAAAGAGAAAAGCTATCTTGATATGAAGTTAAATATAATAAACTTCGAAATTCAGTTAATCAATTAGTAAGAAACTCCAAAATTAAGTATTTTAAAACTTTCTTCAATTCAACCTCGGAATCGAAACACATCTGGAAAACACTACGATGATTAGGCCTAGCCAAGAGTGATTACGACTCGAATATAGATTTCAATCTTAATGATTTAAATGATAACTTTATGGATAACCAATGCGTGTTAGACCCTTCTTTAAAAGCGAAATAATAAATAGCTTATTGAGCAGAGACAGCGATCCCGCGGACAATAAATTATATTTTGACTCCATCTCTCGTGCTGATGTTCACAAAATAGTTAGCTCATTAAAATCTAATGCAAATGGATCGGATGACATTAATGTTAGACAATTAAAACTCGTTGTAACTGCGGCACTTCCTTCATTACCTCACATAATGAATTATTCTTTAATGACTAGTACGTTTCCCGAGTCATGGAAATTGGCGTATGTAAAACCTCTACCCAAAACTCCTAACCCTCCCTCTCTAAGCGATTTCCACTCCATAAGTATACTTTCTAAAGTTCTCGAAAAAATAGTAAATAAGCAAATTATGCAGTTTCTTTAAAAAATCGTTTATTGAATGAATACCAATTTGGTTTTAGAAAAGGAAGGAGCACACAAACAGCGTTGCTTAAAGTAACCGAGGACAATGGAAATGCATTGGACGATAGCAGTGTCTCTATTCTCGTGCTTCTTGATTTCATCAAAGCTTTTGATTCCGTGGATCATGATATCTTGGTAGCTAAATGTCGAAAAATTGGTTTCTCTGAATGAAATGCGTCATGGGTAAACAATTATCTTAGATGCCGCAAACAAGTAGTGATAAACAAAAATAATAATCTGACATAAAATCGTTACATAGCGGTGTTCCTAAGGGATCAATCCTTGGACAGTTATTATTTCTTATATATGCAAATGACATCTCAATTAACTTAAAATTTTGTTCGCATCATATGTATGCTGATGATTTTCATGTTGGTTAGCGGTAAGAAAACAGAGATATATGAACTTATTAAGATCATAAACCATCTTCGTGTTATTGAAGACTGGTCCACTAAAAACGGTCATAACCTTAAACCTTCCAAATCACAAGCAATGATAGTCAGATCGACTATTTCTTACAAATTCTTAGAGAGTATCAAGGTGTTTCCCATTTTACTAAATAATTCTCCTGTTCAGTGGGACTCAGAAGTTTGAAATCTTGGAGTAATTGTAAACAAAACTCTGACTGATCATGCATCTCATCACTATGACTATCATGGGATACTACGAATAAAGCAAAGACGCTACATGCATTACCTCATAATGCTGTACAAAATTATTAAAACTCAATACACAGCTCATCTCACTAAAGAGTTCAAATATTGAAATTCCCATAGATTCCAAAATTCCCTCATTTCGTCAATTCCCAAACACAAGACGATGTATCGTAATAAATCGTTTCACATTGCCATGGCCCGGACTTGGAATGATCTTCCGTTGTGCATCAGACTCTGTTCTTCGGTCGCGTTATTTAAAAAGACATTGAAGTCCCCTATTTATACTTCAGGATGACTTGGTAGGGTATGAATGCTTTACAGACAATATGAATAAGGTTATTGAAGCAATATATATATAATGTTGTTTCTTCATGGTCATAGTTGAGTCAGGTTTTATGCATTACATAGCTGTACTAAATTGCAACTCTAATATATTAAACATTACAAGGAATATCTGATGTAATATTTATGAAATTTTTACGCAACATATCTTAGTATTTTTATGTAACTTTTCTTACGTATTTTTTTAAATTCGTGTAATTTAGTTTTTAAGTTTTGGAAATATATATGTTCGGTACTAAGTCGTCGTCGTAATTGAGGTTTTTCTGGGTTTCCCTCGATTGTTTAAGGTAAATGCCGGGATGATCCCTTGATTGCTACCCCAGAGTAAAGTAGAATTTATCCTCCAATATTAGTTATAGTTATTCTTGTATGTTTGTTTTATGTTCCATGAAAGATTTATTATTTTATATTATTGTAATATATGTTGTATGTATTGTAAGTATGCAAATAGTGGTCAGGCGGAAGAGAAGGTCTGATGGCCTGAGTCTCGCCTCGGAATAGTCATTTTATTATTATTATTACTCATTCCAGCCAAAGAAACCCTTTCTCCACCCTTTCAAAGACACAATTTCCCAGAACACCTGATAGTTAATAAACTTTCCGTCAAAAGACCATTGACGTTCACTTTTCCTCCCCTCAGGTATAAAGTACTGCAGTCAGTCACAAACGAGCGCATAAGCCAAAATATTTTTCTGAATAAAGACGTATGTTGTTCAGTTTACTGATTTCCTTCTTCTTTTTTTACATTCTCGCGTTTAAATATTTATGTGTATTTTAATTTTTATCTCAATTATTATTGATATTATGATTTTTTTCATATTTTTATTATTATTATTACCAATATTGTTTTGTATTCTTAGCCTGAAGATACTAACTACGTCAGCGAAAAAGTTTTGGCTTTAATTTATAATAATAATCATAAAGATTTAATAATAATAATACATTATTTTCAATGTATTGATCATATACCCATTATTAAATAAATTTGAATTCGACCCAAATTTTAAGGTTATAGTAAACCTTTTTAGCCTTCTCTGTAACATATTTGATGTGACCCCAATAAACCCTCTCATCTATTACAACTCCCAGATAGCGCATTTTTAAAACTATGTTTATCTTGCCGCCTTTAATTTCAGAACAAGACCTCTTCTGTTTTTACTTAACAAACCTTAATTTCCTCGCATCAGGCGGGTAATATTTAAAACGTATTTCCTACTTACAGTACAATCGAGAGAAAAATATTTACTAGTCGATACTGCGAGTTTTGGGTACCTTCGACTCAAATCATTATAAACCCAAACAAACTACTTCTATTCAGCGTACACAAGTCAATTGTAGTTTGAGTACATCAGAACGTGCTCATACGGCACACACAATCAACGAATCTCTCGCATGCCCTCTCAGATATGAACATAACCTCAAATCCAGACCAGAGTTCGCCATGATCTCTCTCTCTCTCTCTCTCTCTCTCTCTCTAGCGTACCGCAAACAGAGGCGTTGTAACGTAGTACGCTAGGAACGTCAGTGTATGACCAACTTCTGAGCATGCGCAGAAGTAACTTGCATGTGGATAGCGTATACGATAGTTCCCAGGTACGCTATGCAAAAACTCCCTATAATCTTCTGTCTTCTTTCCACCATCCAGCGTTCTTAATATATCGTACCTCTTCCACATAGTTTTTGAACACTTCATATCTCTGATATGATTGCATCTTATTTGATTGTATTTGAATATGACTATTACCTACGGAAATTTTGTTTATGGTTTGTACGCACAAGAAAAGTTCTTGCCGGATTATGTCTTGTACACTGCCATGTTTCCTGTATATCATAAAACAGCCATCATGTCCTTGGCTAACTAATTTTTGAGGATCTAACTGAACAATTAAGTATTTTAATTGTTACTTGTATGTGCCTCCATTGCAATTTACTCTTCAAATTCGAGAAATTCTCCGCGAATAATCACTTTTCTTCATAAAAGATCCTTACTCCGATAAATAGTTCCGAAATGCAAGTCTTGTCCGCCACAACATGAAAATGATTTTTTTTCAACTTATAGAATTGAATTTTAAATTAAATTGACGAATGAATTATTAATTTTATTTATAATTTGCTGATACAAATTTAGTAGGACTGGGTAGCTGATACAAATTAGGTAACACAAATGTTGATTTAATTCATTACCACCGGTCTCAGTTCTCATTCACAAAAGGTCTTCAGAAAACTCCTCGATTCTTATTTTACCTCGAAATTGTAAATCATATAACCCACAACAAATTAGCGAAGATAAAAATGAATCTAAAAATGTATGGTTACCCGATGTGAACTTTATCGTTGCAAACTGCAATTCTGATTTAAGATTATTGGCATGTTTAATAAATGTTTTCGCAGCTTTTGTTGCTACGGAACGTAAACTGCTTTCTCCATGGTTTCCATGGAAACTATCCTGATTTTCCGGGTGTCGCCAGAAAAATACCAGGAACAGTAAAAACAGTAAAGTCTTGGCTGCATGACAGTACTATTGTGGTTTCCATGGTATTTGTTAAATAAATGTTACAAATGGACAGTAAAACGATACTATTTAATAGCTGTAGAAATTAAATTACTAGTATGGTACTTTTTAATGTATATGTTACGCACAAATCCCGAATTCGGCCTTTGGACGCAAAAAAACGAACAAAACTAGTTTTGGCAGATGCGTTTTTGCCAGAACTAGTTCTGTGTGTTTTCAAAACGACCAATACTAGCTTTGCACAAAACTAGTTTTGTGGGTTTTGAAGGACAGAACTAGTATTGGACATTATTTATGCAATCACAAAAATTAAGTTTTGTGAAATAAGTATTTAATATAAGTAGCAGCTTTCTAGCGTTTTTTATTCTTGAATCACTAAAAAATTTCATTCCGATTACATATTTCTACGCTTTTATCATTAACCTTACTGAATATTAATATAACTTAATAACATAATACAATTATGATGTCACAGATATCCGTTGCGGTATTTCAATGGAATGCGGTGCAAAATGAAAATATTTTTTAATACGAATAACTGCAGATAATTCTATTGATTTATTGTATTCATTCCCTTTATCGCAGAACTAGCTTTTTTCCCAACTTCACTGGGGTTAGAAATACCAATACATATAGGAGAAATAATAAATGTATGAACAAGTACTTATATCGCTAAAATATGTTTAAATCAATTAAGTATAATTATTATTATATTGCAATAATAAAATTTAACTATACGAAATGAATCTTGGCAATTTTTCTTTACATCTCTTGTGTTAAAAAGGCATAAAGAGTTTACGAAAAACGCGTGAATTTCCGTTCGTGAGTGGAGTAAAAACTGAGAACAGCATACTGTCACTTCTGGGTGTTTTCCCACAATACACGGGTACGTAAGGTCGACCTAGTTAGACGCGATATATAACATGTGTAAACCTGAAGCTATAAGCATAATAATTTTCTTTAACATCTGATATTTGTTTTGTTAAACAATTTATTAAGCTTCAAACTAAGCTATGTTTTATGTTAAATGGTTTTGCTTAATATGGAAAACATACGAAGTCAATAACCCTTTCGTTTTTTTCAAGATCGTATTTAATAAACATACAAACTATACTGTGTACTAGTGTGACATTATTAATGTGTGTTGAGTAATAACCAAGTTCTTGAGTTTTGTTAAGTTTGTGAATAATTAGAATGATAGTTGTACAGCTACGTTCGACACATGGCATATTCCGAAAATACTTTTTATGATATTCTTAAATAAATAAATAAACGTTATTGTCAAGAAAGCAGTTGCAAATTACGTAAGACCACGTGGGGTGCAATAAACTAAGTTACTCTCCAGAAACAAGCAAGGGACTATCCCATCAATTCCGATCAAGGGTCCATGGGCAGTGACAGATTCTATATTTATAAAAGAAATTATTTAATAAATACATACTGTTATCTATTTATTATTCAAAATAAATTGTAGACATTTATTATTCAAAATAAAGAAGGAAAACCCCGACAGAAAACTGAACTGGTCATCCGGGCTCTAGGGGTTGCTTTTAGGGCTGACAACCCATCTCCATAAAAATTACTGTTCACACACCTAACAATTTTAGATACCGGACTGTAAAACGAAGACGACTCGGCAAACGAAATAAGGAGTATGTGAATTTTCGAACATGAAACGTTCTCACTCTACATGAACCTGGTAATATGACAAAACGTCTCCAAGAACTAAAGAGATACAACATTGCTATTACAGCAGTGCAGGAGGCTAGATGGTTCAGATCAGGGATCTACGAATTTGTTATTTGCCAGTGGAGGTGAATCACACGAACTAGGAACCGGATTCATGATTGACAATACATACAATAGCTGTATTGTTGGATTTACACCAATTTCTTCACGACTATGTACACTTAGAATTAGAGGCATATTTTTTAACATCTCATTTATTAATGTACATACCCCTACAGAGGTAGCCAGACTTGAAGATAAAGCATTCTTCTTTACGTTGCTCGATGCAATATATCATAAGGTTCCAAAGCATGATGTTAAAATAGTTCTGGGAGATTTTAACGCACATATGGGGAAAGAAGAAGAATTTTACCCCTTCTTGGGTAAACATAGCTACCATACCACTTCAAATGACAAAGGAGGGAGAACAATAGACTTTGCTATTACAAACAACTTAGTAATTAGTAGCACCCAATTCCCTCATAAAGATATTCATGAGACTACATGGATTGTACCTAGTGACAAGGTCCTCAAATATACGCAAATTGATCACGTTATGATAGATTCACGTCTCTTATCACCTTAGATTAATGAACCGTCTTTTGCTGAAGTTGAGAACACCATTACTGGTTAAAGCTAAATAAAGCACCAGGATGTGATGAAATACCATCAGAAATGCTTAAAAATGGAGGCTACAAACTCTGGAAAGAAATTCATCAATTAGTGTTAGCAGTATGGCATGAAGAGAAAATGCCTCGAAACTGGCATAAGGCCATAATTCATCCCGTTTACAAAAAGGGTGACAAGCTAGACTACAAGAACTACAGGTATCCGTATTAAGAACATGTTATAAAGTTTTCTCTTCTATATTAGCCTCAAGATTGTCAATGTATCCGAAGAAATCTTAGGGGATTGTCTAGCAGGTTTCAGAAGACGGACGCAGCACTACCGACAAGATCTTAACCCTACGACAAATTCTTGAAAAATGTTATGAATATATACCGTTACTTTACATCAAATGTACATTGATTTTAAGCAGACCTTTGCATCAAAAGAGATCAGATTTTCAAGATCTTATATGACTATGACATACCATCAAAATTAATTAAACTGATAACTTTAAGTAACAGAAAATATAGTCAAAATACACGGAAGAACCTCAAGAACTTTTATTTCCACTCGAGGTGTAAGACAAGGGGATCTCTTGTCAACCATTCTTTTCTATTTATATTTAGAGAAATTAGTGAGCCACGCTGATGCAAAAATGTTACTCTCATTAACAGAACCAAACAAATGTTTGCCTATGCGGATGACTTGATAATGGGGAGAATAATGCTGGATATTGAAGAAGTACTCAAAAGACATTGATATTCCTGCACAACAAATAGCTCTTAACATTAACACAACCAAAACCAAGTACGTAGAAACAACGACAAAGCAGACCTCTTAAACTAACTAAAATTAATAATATAGAATACGATAAAGTAGCTTCTTTTAGATACCTTGGAACTCTTCACCGAGGACAATAAAATGGAGGATGAAATCAGAGCAAGAATCTCTGCAGGAAATAGAACATACAGCAGTATGTACAAACTCCTTCGAAACAGACTGAGTAAAAAAGTTAAAATTCAACTGTATAATACCATGATCAAATCTGTTGTCTTGTATGAGTGTGAATGTTGAACCCTGACTGCAGGTACACAACAATGCTTCGAGTCGGAATGGAAAATACTGCAGAGTGTGTATGGGATTATTCCCGAACAAAATTTATGGAGAATAAGAACGAATAAAGAACTATCAGATTTAAACAAAGCTCCTAATATTGTGTCATGTATTAAAATAAGAAGGCTAGAGTGGACTGGACATCTAATAAGAATGGATGAAGAAAGAGCTGTTAAGAAGGTATTTATGGGAAGAACTGAGGGAAGAAGAAAGAGAGGCAGACCCAGGACGAGATGGTTGGATCAAGTGGAGAACGATTTGAGAAGTATTAAGGTTAAAAGATGGCGTAAGAAGGCATTAGATCGAAGAGAATGGGTATATATTGTTAAGGAAGTCAGGGCTACACAAAAAGAGCCGTAGTGATACTGGAACAACAAGAAATTGTAGATATTTGTGCAGTAAAAATTCGAGATGAATAAAAACAAAAGTATTAATGACATTTCCACCCATGGAAAATTCGCCACTACCTGGAGGAAAACCTGGGCCAGGAAGGGGCTACAGAAATAATGTACACAACCGTGCCAAGGTTGTGTACAGTTAGAAATAAACTATTAAAAACAAAACGGAGAAAAATCAACATGCATTAAAAAGGAATTTAATCAGTATCTAGAGTATTATAACAATGGCTTGATAAAGTATACGAGATATTAACATCAAACGAAGTCATGTGGAAAACAATATTTATTAGGAAATTGAAACTCTCATTAACTTCTTTTATTAAGATCTGTCAATTCTTTCAAATTATATTAACAATAGAACATTAAAAAGTTTTTAACCGCGAATTTAAAGAGATTCAATTTATTTATCTTTTAGATAATTATATACAAGTATTTCTCAATGGTAAGGATAAAGAGTTGTTGACACACCAAGATGATGAATACTAAAGTTATCATTCTGAAAGGCGTCTATGATTCAGACTAAAGTAGAGGTGAAATTTTAATAGTTCTGTCTTGATAAACACGACTACTTCATAAATGTATATGTAAGGTATAGGGAGAATATATAATTCTCTAAATAGAGTTTAACATGAATTTCGGGCGTGGATTTACATGTAATCCGAATTATTCTCTTTTGAATTCTAAAAGTTTCAATGCTCTGAGTGGATTGACTCCAGAAGATAATGCCGTACCGTAAATGAGAATTTAAATTTGCAAAATACTTGCAGCAAGAAACGTGTCGAACAAAAATGTTGGTTAAAATACGAAATGCATAGCATAATTTACTTAGTTTGGAATTTAAATTATCAATATGACAATTCCATTTAAGGTTGTCCTGAATATGAAGCCCTAAACATGTTATCTTAGCTGTTTTTATTTGGGTTCCGTTTAGCAAAAGAGTAGTAGTAGGAGGAGATTTCGTTACACTATCGCGAAATTAAGTGGCTAATGTTTTATTAGTATTAACGATGAGACGATTTGAATAAAACCAAAGACGAAAGGTTAGATAGAGCATTTTACGCATTGACATGTTTACATAGTAGATTTGTGTCATCAGCAAAGAGCACCATTTTGCAGTCGGGCGTGGTAGATGACATATTATTCACGTACAATAAAAATAGGATAGGATCTGAAATTGAACATCGAGGAACTCCGCAGGTAAGTAGATATGTTTCTGAAAGGTAATATTGACATATTTCATTTTCAACACGGAAATGACTTTGCTGATGCCTATCTTTTATGTAGGAAGTTAGCCATTGATGTGTCAATTCACGAATGCCGTATGTGCAGTTTTGAGACTAGAATTTTGTGATCGATTACATCCAATACTTTCGATAAATCAAGAAAAATACCGTGGATTATGTCCACGGTCAAGAGAATTGGTTACATCATTTAGAAAAAAATGGCGCTGTTAGTTGATAGGGATTTCCTGAAACCGTATTGATCGTTGAGAGAATATTATTATGCGATGAGAAGTCTAAAAGTCTCTTATAGAAGAGTTTTTCTAGGATTTTTGAGAAAGTAGGCAATAGTGATTTTTGAGAAAGTAGGGTCGATAATTTCCAACATCACGTTTATTTCCTTTCTTATTTTGGTTTCACTTTAGCTCTTTTAAATGCCAGGAGACACACCTTCTGACGAAGAGCTATTGAAAATATGAGTGAGTGGATTTAATATAATGCGAGAGGAAGATTTTACTCTAAATACAGGTATATCATCTATCTCTGCTGAAAATGTATTTGTTAAAGTACTGATGACACTCATAACTTCACTAGAGTTAGTCTCGGAAGTGAACATAGAATGCGGCACGCGTGGAGATGTATTTGGTGGTCATTGGAAAAAATACATTGGTTTTGAGTTACTGATTTCGATGTTTTACCTATTTTTGAGAAATAGGTATCAAAGAAATTTGATGTGTCCTTTGGATTTGATACAGTTTTACCATCGTCTAGTAAGGAAATGTTTTTCTTGGCGATTTTCTGAAGAGGATGTGTAATTTTTTATACTATTCCACATAGATTTCGTCTGGTTGTTCGACGCTATTATCTATGTGTCATTTTCCATTACTTTTGCTGCATAGACCACTTTTCTAAGAATGAATTTATATTTACGGAAATAATAATGAAATTCAGGTGGTTGATTATTGAGTTTTGAAAGATAATATAAACGACGTTGCTTACATTAACTAAATTGCGTTTTATAGGAAAGCACGAGTTGTAACACTTCAAGAATATTTTAAAAAAATGCATCGAATTTATTGTTGGTGTTTTCACAATTATACATGTCATCCCTCGTTTCCTGGTGTAAAAGATTGCTAAAAATTGTTAATTTTTTCCGTTAAACTGTCTAGTAATCTTGTAGAGGATTTTACATGGTATTAATTTATATTCAATAGTTAATGTTTAGGCACAAAGGTCGCTATACCCCGCGTTACTTGAGAAGTACACATTGGTCCATTTTTTACAATTATCTGGTCCAGCAATGTTTGAGATGAACCAGAGAGGCGAGTGGAGTCCTTATCGTAGTATCAAGATTGAAGGACCAGATAATTGTAATATATTAGTAAATAAATAAAGAAATAAATAAATTTATTGTCAAAAAACAGTACACACTGCGTATGACCACGTGGAGGAAAAAAAACTAATTTACTCTCCGGAAGCAAGCAAGGGACCATCCCATCAATTCCGATCAAGGGCCCTAAGGCAGAGGCGGATTCAAAAAATTCAGCAAAAATTCCTAGATAAGATAAAAAGTTAGCTGCGAGTTATAATACTAATAGAATGTCAATATGTTTGTAATTTTAAGCAAAAAATTACATGTAAGTTATTATCGAACTATAGATTATTCTGAGTATAGTGCTTAAAAATTGAAATAACACTAAATTCACGATTTATTGTTACAATAGACCCGCCCCTAGACAAAGCCTAGAGAACCTGTATGATAAATCCGCCTCTACCCGAAGGAAAACCGGAGAAAAACCCGGGCCAGGATGGGGCTACAGAATTTATGTACACAAACGTGCCAATGTTGAGTACACATAAAACTAAATTAATATGAGCCATAAGACAACACAATCATGCAAGAAAATAGTTTTTGAAATTGTTATAAGTTGTTTAAAAAGTACTACAGCAATGGCGTGATAAAGTACAAGACGAATTTAGCTTTTGTTAAAATCAATAAATTCTTTTACATTGTAGAAGCACTGGTGCAAGAGGTAGTTTTTAACCGATGATTTGAACAGATTCCATTTCATAATATCTTTTATATTCTTGGGCAGGGAATTATATAGAACGATTCCCGAATGATAAGGTCATTTTTGGCAAAGACTGGTTGACACTCTAGGGCGATGAATATTACTACTATTGCGTGTATAGTGTTCGTGAACGAGACTGTTTCGTATAAAGCAAGGGTGGCACTTCAGTAATTCGGACTTAACAAACACGACTGTTTCATAAATATAAATGCAGGGAAGTGTTAATATATTTAATTCCTTGAATAAAGGTTTACAAGAGTTTCGGGGGTGAGATTTACAAATTATCCGAACTATCCTCTTCTGAATTCTGAAAGTTTGAATACTCTGACCGGAATTACCCCAGAAGGTAATGCCGTAACGTAAATGGGAGTAAACGTTTGCAAAATATACGCAACGGGAAATACGTGGACTAACTGCGTTAACTAAGATTCGGAATGCGTAACACAATTTGCTTAATTGGGAATTAAGATTGTCAATGTGACAATTCCATTTGAGGTTGTCTTGAATATGGAGACCTAAGAATTTTGTATTTGTAACAGTTTTTAATTGTGTTCCGTTTAAAGAAAGAGAAACCTGGGGTAAAGATTTTGTGATACTATTGTGAAATGACATAGACACTGTTTTGTCAGTGTTTACATTTAGACGATTTGCATGGAACCAAGTCGAAAGGTTAGACAAAACTTTCTGAGCATTGGCGTGTTTACATAGTAAATTAGTGTCATCAGCAAAAAGAACCATTTTGCAATCTGATGTGGATGATGACATGTCGTTCACATACAATAAAAAGAGTATAGGGCCGAGAATTGATCCTTGGGGTACTCCGCAAGTAAGTGGCTTTGTTTCTGAAAGACAACGCTCAAGTATTTTATTTTTAGTATAGGATATTTCTACTTGTTGATATCTATCTTTTAAATAAGAAGTTAGCCATTGATGTGGAAGTCCACGAATGCCTAAAGAATGCAATTTTGAAAGGAGAATTCCGTGATCGATGACATCGAAAGCTTTGGATAAGTCAAGAAAAACACCTTAAGGATTTTCTCCACGGTCAAGAGATGTGGTAACTTCGTTTAAGAAGGAAAATATTGCGCTTGTAGTGGAAAAGAATTTCCTAAAGTAGTGTTGATAATCAGAGAGAATGTTATTTTTTGATAAAAAATTTAGAAGACGCTTATAGAACAATTTTTGTAGGATTTTTGAGAAAGTGGGTAGTAGAGATATTTGTCGGTAATTTTCAATATTAAGTTTGTTTCCTTTCTTGTGTAAAGGTTTCACTTTAGCTCTCTTAAATATTTTAGGAAACACCCCTTCCGATAAAGAACTATTAAAAATATTTACGAGTGGATTTAATATAGCGTGGGACGAAGATTTAACAATAAACTCAGGTATATCATCTATGCCTCGTGAAAATTTGTTTTTTAAGGAGCTGATGATTCCCATGACTTCACTGGCGTTAGTTTCGGAAGTGAACATAGAATTGGGTATGTGGGTGGTAATAATTGGAGGACATTGATTTGGATATATTGAGTTCGTTATTTTACCAACTTCTGAGAAGTGAGAATTAAACAAACTTGCGATGTCCTGAGGATTTGACACGATCTTGCCATCGTTTAGTAAAGAAACATTTTCTTCGCGATTTTCAGAAGTTGACGTGTAATTGTTAACAATATTCCACATGGCTTTCATCCGGTTGTTCGATTTTAGTATATGCTTGTCGTTTTCCATAATTTTAGCTGCATAGACTACTTTTCGGAGAATAGTCTTATATTTACGAAAATAATTATGGAATTCGGGTGGTTGGTTATAGCGTTTTGAAAGATAATATAAAAACTGATTATTTACATCGCCATAATCAGGTGGCTAACATAATTCACCAAGCATTAGCTTTAAAGTATTGTCTTAAGAAAATAACATACCTTATTACAAATATGTGCCGGCTGACGTTTTAGAATCAACAAACTTCAAATTATATTATGACAGGTCAATTATTACGGACCGTACAATTCATAACAACAGACCAGACATAGTGCTAAAAGATCAAGTATCAAAGACAACGTATTTGATAGACACAGATGTGCCAAACACTCACAACCTTCAGAAAACAATTCAGGAAAAATATCAGAAATACAAAGGCTATGGAACATGGGGAAAGTTTACATAGTACCGGTAGTAATGTCCTCTACAGGAGTCATCCCTATCTCCCTCCACAATAGTATTAGCATGTTAAAATTGCATAAGACCATTTATGTACAACTTCATAAAGCTGTTATGTTCAACACATCAAGAATAGTCAGAACGTTTTTGGATCATCCAGAGTGTGCTGGGTGTAGCCCGTACCTCACTACGACCAGCAGAAAAAGGTGAGATCCTAAACGGAATATAATAATAATAATAATAATAATAATAATAATAATGTTTAAATAAGGAGATCTCAATCAGTAGGAGATTGACTCATTTCTCTCCCGTGCGTACCATAATTGTGACTAAATGAGCACAATACTCTTTCCTGTAATAAAACTTATAAAAGAATGTACTGATGTGAAAAAGAATAAACAATTATAATTGCCTACAAATATAACAAAATGAATGTGATTTTACACCTTCTTAGCTTGAAACAGCGAGGCGCGTCTCTGAAGCCCCATGTGTGAAAACATTCAGCCCCGGTGATCGAATTGCATGCAGCTCAATAAAATGTGAGGAAAAATATACTCGAATGAATAATTTTCAACCAATTCGAACATAAGAAACACTAAAAGACAAAATCACAATTTTTTCCTAATATTTCTTAAATGAAAATAATATTTTAAGAACACTAAATACTTTACTTCCTGTTATGGGGTCGAGCTTATAAGGTTTTGTTCTTGTCCTCTCTTCAAAACGACCAGTACTAGTTTTGGACGGTATTCTTTTGCTAGAACTAGTATTGATGGTCTTTTAAATGCACAAAACTAGTTTTGACCAAAGCACAACGTCCAAAACTAGTACTGGTTGTGTTTTTCGTCCAATGTCCGAATTCGGGTTTTGGGCGTAAAATATATAATACTTTGTTAATTTTAATATATCTATGGAATGTTAGTAATTTCTATTGACTTTAAAATTATATTCATTTCGGCACAGAATATCATTGTTAGTAATATTGCATGAAATTTAAAATGTATTTTTTGTAAAAAATGTTACACCTTCCATAGTCAGCTCAAACAATTTCATACTGAATAAAATACCATGGAAACCACAATCACAGCTACACAGCCGTGGGGTATCAGGAAACTTTTTAAGTTTTGTTTTTCTTTATATTTAAGATAGCGTAACTTTTTTCTCGCACAACAAACAATGTTCCATCTTTCATTAACATCGAACAAAACTCTGTAAGTTGTGTAATTATGCAAATTTTTTCATCAACCTCATCAAGAGGTATTAAAGTCTAAACTTGACAAAATTTGAACATTTTCGTTTTTCAAAAATGAGTACAAATTTGAGAACACAAGTAAGAAGAATTATAATTCTTGTGGCAATGCTATTAATGTGTAATTAAATCTGCAGAATATATAAACCGTACATACCGTTCCTTTTTCCAGAAAAACATTTGTGAAAATCAAATTTTCTCGATTTTAATATCCAAATACAGATTAAACTTTATCATCGACAGGAAAATTAATAGACAAAGAACCCATCAGACAAAATTTATACAATAAAAAATACGCACTTTTTTATTTCAAATTGCTAATATTAATAGTCTATAAGCTATGAGCGTTAATAAAAATGACAGGAAGTAACGCACGCGTGGGAGGATACATTTTTTTTTGTGGGGCTTTAGGGCTCGTCAACATCAAAGGTAATTAGAGCCCTTAAAACTTGTACAGGAAGGGAAAATGCAGTTATGCACTAGAGAGAGCCAACATGACTCTCCCCGCGTGTGGGACTCACCGAATGACTCAGCCATACCCACTAAAAACCCTCCTGAATTACAACTCAAAACTGAAATCCCAACACATCTCACTTTACTAAAAAAACATTTTAAAAAAAGAAGAAGAGGAAAATGAAAGATACCCTAACCCTAATAGCGTCGGGATCGAAAAGAACAAGAGGTGACCAAGGGAGGTCAGAAAAGAGAAAGGAAGGAGCATGGCACAAGTAAGTGGGAGCAATGCCAGACTCAGCTCGCGGCCCCGTGTTCGCCAAACACGTACTTACTAGATGTAAGTCCCCTGGGGGAAGAGGAAAATGAAAGATACCCTAGCCCTAATAGCGTCGGGATCGAAAAGAACAAGAGGTGACCAAGGGAGGTCAGAAAAGAGAAAGGAAGGAGCATGGCACAAGTAAGTGGGAGCAATGCCAGACTCAGCTCGCGGCCCCGTGTTCGCCAAACACGTACTTACTAGATGTAAGTCCCCTGGGGGAAGAGGAAAATGAAAGATACCCTAGCCCTTATGGCGTCGGGATCGAAAAGAACAAGAGGTGACCAAGGAAGGTCAGAAAAGAGACAGGAAGGAGCATGGCACAAGTAAGTGGAAGCAATGTCAGACTCAGCTCGGGGCCCCGTGTTCGCCAAACACGTACTTACTCGATGTAAGTTCCCTGGGGGGGGGGAGGATACAAATGGCCTTCACACGTATATGTTTTGAGATAATATTTTTAAAAAAGATTTTTTGAATTTCAAGTACAAGGAAATTGTAAAATTATATAATCTTATATAAGAAGCACTATTGGTAAAATTTGATTTTTTTTCATGGTCAAGTAATTACATTCTTTTCGCTCCAGACCCGCTCGCCGAGCAGGCCGGTGACCAATAATTCACGTACAAGGCACTGTCCCAGAGACCTGGATTTTTTTTTTTTTTTTTGCGTTTAAATTATAATTTTGAAGTTTTTTAAAATCTACATAAAGTTAAAATTATTAATCGTCGAGGGGGTTAAATTATGATCTGGATTCACGCGAGATGGATTATTCATTGGGTAAATTAACACATCCTAAAAAACTTTATTTTTATCCGACACTTCTAGTTGTCTTTTCGATGGCCAATAGAGAGGAAGAATGAAAAATTTTTATTCATTTGCAGCTTGTTAATTGTAGTTAATACAAAAATTCCCCACACTGCGCGAGTCTCCAGAAGAAAGTGTACAGAAAATACTTTTTTTCTTCCGTAAATCCCATAGGAATTTTGCCAAAAAATAAACAATAAGAAATATTTCAAGTTAAGTTGGTCCTTAGTTTCACGTATCTATCGTCAATTGAATTGTTATGAGAATGTTCATGGGTCTGAAGTGATCAATTTCTATTTTTATCACAGACGAGTATATTTTGAAGAATAATAATTCAACAGAAAATTATATGCTCAAGTCCGTTAATATGATTTGTTGATATTAATATTTATATTACTATTGTTTCCGGTGGGTTTTTTTTTCAAAATCTGAACGAATTATTGAAATTTTCATTTTTGGTCACTTCAAATACTTTTTTCCAATTTTCAAATTGTGTTAGTATTTTGAAATAAACGGGACTCTAATGAAAGGAAAATCTTATTGACTGAGATTATTCTAAAGAAAACGGATGTTTCGATTTTGAAAACAAAGAAGTCAAAAGAAATCCATTGCATCTTTTATTTCATTCATTGTTTTCATGACAATATTAATGAGTCATCAATGAAATATTCAGACAAAGGCTTCATTATTAACATAAGTCAATCAATGAGTGTCACCGTCAGCATTGTACAAATTTTAATCATATTTTTTATTTTGAGGGGATAAATTAAAATAATCCACGTAATCCACACGAAAGTATTTCGAACCGTTTGGTAGCAAGTCTTGATTTAACAGTTCGACATACTGAACAACTTTTTTATCATTTCACTAACCCTATAACCCTATTCGTGAAAATTCGAAAATTTCAGAACTTATTCATAATACGAGGTGATTTCTTATCTGTACTCAGTGTTGGCTCGATTGCGTGCATTATCCATGTAGCACAATCCCAACTTTAGCTTTTGTACGGTTTTTGTATGGTTCTTGTACGGTTCTTGGATTGAATTGATGGGATGATCCCGACCTCACTTCCGGAGAGTATCTTTAATCTTTTTACTTTCCAATTACACAGAGTGTGTAATTGTATTATAATCGCTCGAGAAACACTTTTTGAGATCTCTTCGGGTCTTTACCTTTTGGCCCCAGGACAGACTATTTTCAAATTTTGGCGATGTCCAATGTCGTATGTATGTGTGCGTATGTTAAGAATTTTGTTCCCCCGATAAGTCACGAACAAATTGATGTATCGAAACCAAACTAGATATTTGACATGGAATGCATTGGGAATGGAAGCCTATTTCTGGACAGCTCATACCGACTTCATTTACACACCGCGCTCCACTTCCGGTTTCTCAAAATTCAAAATTTTGAAAAAATACATGGAAGCATTTTGATTGGTCGTATAATTCTCCATACAGATTGCTAAACCGCATTCCCGTACGACGCACCGTTTTCGAGGTACAACGAAAATTTATCGAAAATAATTCATGCAATCTATACTTGAACATTTATGACGTTTAAGAGTGTTCCATGTATTGTGATGATAAATATTTTGAAACCGATTGATCTCTTAAATATGTCATCTTGTTTAATAATTATGTATGTATATCGATCAGGCCAGCTATGAACCACGAAAGACGAGTACCAGTAAGGCTCAATTGATTTGTATTTACGTCGTGATTTTACCGAGATCGGAGGAACAGCGTCTAGATATGTTCCAGACCACTGTATCCGAGCATTACAACTGCGGTTGTTAGTCGCAGAGGTCGGACTCTTTGTAAATCCCAGCTAATTACACTGGGACATGGATACATTTTTCTTTTTTTTTGTGGGGCTTTAGGGCTCGTCAACAGCGAGGTCATTAGAGCCCTTAAAACTTATACAGGTAGGGAAAATGCAGTTACGCACTAAGGAGAGCCGACATGACTCTCCCCGCGTGTGGGACTCGCCGAAAGACTCAGCCATACCCACTAAAAACCCTCCTGCATTACAACTCAAAACACAAATTCCAA
>NNCF01127891.1:397517-408790 GCA_002313205.1 Laupala kohalensis
GGGGGGGGGACATGGATACAAAGAGCTACAAATTTTATCTTGCCCCGCCCGGGTATCAAACCCG
The DNA here is from genome assembly GCA_002313205.1 of Laupala kohalensis. Lineage (NCBI taxonomy): Eukaryota > Metazoa > Arthropoda > Insecta > Orthoptera > Trigonidiidae > Laupala > Laupala kohalensis. Next base: position 397,582 of record NNCF01127891.1, read on the forward strand.
GGATGACTTGGTGACGAGCAATCACACTGACACCGTGGCCACGATAATAATATAATTATATTATATGAGACTTTTTTTAAAGTTTTTCTTTTTTCTTAAAATTTTAGTGTTATGTAGGAGGTTTAGAGGCACGAGTTTTTGTTATGAATTATAATTGGAAAGTTGAGTTGGGCACACTCCAGATTTTTTAAAATAATCTGTAATCTTATTTCTCGAAGGAAACATTTTATCTCGTCGTCATAAATTTTTTGTCACAAATGAGGTATCATTTCGAAGATAATCGTGGATAATCTTACACTGTAATCTTAATCTTACACTGTAATGCATCCTGGTTCGGGTTGTTCTCCGGTTTACTTTCGTGTCGAGACATTGTCACTCAGGTCAGAATGTCATAAATACTTTTATTATTCATCTCGAATTTTTACTGCACTTAATATCTACGATTCTTTTTGAAAGAATAAATGGATAACCGTACATATTTGTTAAATAATAGGCCAAAGTATAACATATAGTCCAAAGAGGGTTCGAAAAAATGATTAATGTCATAATACTACAAATATTATTATGGTTCCGAAAATATTAGCCGTATTCTTCGCTCTTCATATTTACGGTAGTTATAAAGAAATATTGTTCCGCACTATTTTCTTCTCTCCGCCACCGTTTATGTTAGTATGTTAGGGGTATGTTAATTATAATATGAACGCTGTCGCGAGCCATGAACAATTATAATGAACAATGATGTTAGGTTAGCCATGAACAATGATGTTAGGTTTGTTAGACCCGGCGATTTAGTTTTAAGAAAATATGTTGTACGTGTGAAGATGGAGGCGATGGTGGAGGTAGCAGCACTCGCGGAAGGATATACGAAGAATAAGGTTATTTTTCTACGGCGTTGGACCGTAAGGTAGATTTGGTCCAAATAATATTTTATGAATATGCCCTTTACTGCCCTTGGGCACTTACTTTATCATCATCCATGTGGTCAGACGCAGTTCGCAACTGCTTTTTGACGATAAAGTTTATTTTAATTGTGCATTATTTCATTCGTAATCTGTACTAACAAAAGTGAATTATTTGGAGTGTCTGTGTTATGAAAATCGGGAAAGGAAACCGAAGAAATTATTTGAAATTTCAAAGGACTCTTAGAAACGATTATTGCAATTAAAATGCAAAGTATGTTTAATATTGAACTACAAGAGCAGAAAAACAATTAAAATTGGCTGCTAATCAGCGTAAATCTTCACTCACATGATTGTAGACTGTGAAGCTTACTAATGTGCCGGAGTTCGATTGCGTTACGTGCACTGAACAATGATGAAATCAACATGATCGAATCGTACAAGCAAAATTATATAAACTCTGAAGTTGTTTTCAAGTACATAACTTAAAAATGAAATGAAAACCAAAGAATTCATAGTTCTTCGCGCATCGGCTTCTGTGCTTTTTGTTGAAAGTGTACTTTCCTTCTGCATGGATTTTAAAATAATTAGTAATTACATACGTATTAGCATACAATACTCAAAACTGTTTTTGTACTTTTGTAGGTTTTCTTCGTTGCATTTAAGTTTTTTAATTAACAAGAGAGAAAATTTAAATTTGTTACGAAAGTAGAGATATATGTAAACTGACATATGAATTTAGAATATTATATAAAAATCCCGGGTAACGCCGGGCAAAATGAGCTAGAAAAATCAACATGTTTTATTACCAGAATGTCCAGAAATGATTAATTAAAGTTTCCTTTCACATCCCATGAAACGCCGGGTAGTTCTGCTAGTTTGCGATAGAATACGAGCTGAATTGGAGTCGTAGTAAGCGAACCGTTGTATATATCATTTACTGCTTTCCCGATACAGTGGATCCACTGTATTTACTTGAATCAGAGGTTAGAAAAAAATTAAAAGAGAAAAACACGTTAGGGGAGGGGTGGGGGGACCATTTATACCAGTTTTTTTTGGTCCATGTAACACTTTTATCTGGGTTATTCAATAGGAATCAAAAAATCCAGATAGGGTTGTATATGACTAGTTCAGTATCAATAGGGACATTTTGCGTTTAGCCAAAATTAAAATTTTAATTTTCTTGTTACACCTACGTTTCGATATTTTTCATATCTGCTTCGGGGTTACATAATCATCAATAAAGGATATTTTAATAAAATCGCATTATACATTAAACTCCAAAACATTCAAACAACAAAAATGTAAGATATAATGCGAAATAACAATAATAATAAATTTATTGTCAAAAAACAGTACAAACTGCGTATGACCACGTGGAGGGAAAAAAAACTAATTTACTCTCCGGAAGCAAGCAAGGGACCATCCCATCAATTCCGATCAAGGGCCCTAAGGCAGAGGCGGATTCAAAAAATTCAGCAAAAATTCCTTCTTCTTCTTACAAGTCTTCTTTACTACAATACAAGTCTTCTTTACACAAATCATTTATATATTCTGAATTTCATGACATAAAGACCATAAAATTGATTTTACTGTTACTCCTATATTTCGTTCTTTGAAGGGCGAAGGATACCGGTACATCATTGGCGATAACTTGTTTATTGAATACTTAATAATAGATCGTAATGACTTTCCAGACTTATTTGTAACATAAATTTTGTCGAGGGATGTATTTATACATTATTACAGCATTTACTTATTTATATGTAAATAATAATTAGAAATATATTTAATACACAATTGTCCTCTTGTCGTTTACATTGTCACATTTAATTCTCACGTTATCACTATGCATTTTAGGCAATTAATGTGTTGAGTGTTGATAAAATTAATTTGTATAATTACCATCAAATATATTACACGAGTTGAATGAAATTACGTCATGTTTACCGGCGGGCCGGACCGGACCCAGTTTACCCTAAGGCTGAATAAGATTCAGCCCGGGGAACCAGCTTTCAGAGGATACAATAGAAGTTTTCAAGATTATGGTGAAACTACATACATGGTTGTTTTTTCACTAATTTGAAGAGACAGTAAATTACTTTAACTCTTCCGCCGGTTCATCTTTTTTATGCGTAATGAGGAACATACGTTTTACAGGTGGATAGTAAGAATGGCACCCTCTTTATCAACAAATGTTAACGTATTCTTTTCTTTAACAATTTTTATTTGTTCATTTTGGTGTTTCTTGACTTATTACACAACAAAAAATAACAATATTCGATATACGCAACGCACGTAACAATATTGAGCAGTTCGGTCGTGGTTCTTGCTACGAGATCTGTAGAGAGAGGCATAGCACTCTCGACAATCTAATAACTATGAATTGGCTATAAAGGAATAATACATTTTATTCGGATATATTCTATACCATCACTCCGCGCGTATCACTCCACTGACTGGTATAGTTTTGTCAGCTGTGAGTCCAGCCTGTGGACTGAAAACAGCATTGGCAACAACGCGCGTGACTGAAATACATCGCTGATCGCTAATTGAAAACATGGTTTTATTTATCACTAACTGGAGGTTACACAAATAGTTTTAAACGTTTACATTTAATTTTAACATGTCATGGCATTCTTCTGAGTGCGGCAGTATAAATTTTATTCTTTAATAATGTATCTAGTCGTTTTTAGCAGTGTTTTCGAAAAAATTAATAACATATTTTGCATGCAGAAGTTTGAAATTAATAAATGTTGTCACAAATACAACAGTGGTCATTCGTTGAATAATAATTATTTTTGTCACTCTTAGTTTATTTTGTAAGAAATAATGAAGTCAGCGTATTGGCAAAATCCGAAAAATACCACGCTCTTTGAAACATGTAAGGTTTTAAAAAATTAATATACATTAATAAAAACACTTTTCCACTTGTGTAAATGCAATATATATATATATATATATATATATATATATATATATATATATATATATATATATATATATATATATATATATATATATATNAATACAATGTGTCGCACTGGTATCTTTCACTTGTGTAAATGCAGAACAAAATTACGAAGGAAATGGTGGTAATGTGCGTTTTTCTGCGATATTTGTTTTACTCTCCACAGCTATTAGAAGTCAGGAATCTATAATAAAAAAATCCCATAGTAGACGGGAGCCTAGTGAGTTTGTATAAAAAATCCGCCTCTACCCGAAGGAAAACCGGAGAAAAACCCGGGCCAGGACGGAAAATTATTGTCTTTAGGATCGTGTTTCATACTTAGGATTTGCCATTGTTGAACATTGTTAATATGTCGATTTGTTCAACTTTCCGAAAATATTTTATTTACTGACGCCCGAGAGAAACCTGTCGCTTTTGGATGTGGGCTGTTGACCACCGCCTAAGGTTGAGTTGTACTGGAGTAAAACTGTCCCTTGCCGGTACACGGCAGAACCAGAGCCAGATTTTGGTGGATCCTTTGCTTCTTTTCGTGTCTGTTATTCATTTCACCTCAAACATATATAGGCCAGTCTGTAGGTATTTCTACCCGGAAAGTTTTGGAGAAGTCGTTTTTTCGACCCTATATGGTTTTGAGGGCGATGATTACGAATTTTTGTTCCCTCGTGAAAGTTTGGGAAATATAAATATAAAATTCCAAAAAGTCGGGCCCTTTTTGTGTTTTTGAGTTATTTCCTGAAAACTGTTCACTCTACGAAGAAATTATCGTTTTACAAATAAAGAAGACAAAATTGACAACAAATTTCACCCTTTTTTTTATCCCATAATATTTTTGGATGATTTTTTTTTTTGAGGGGCTTTACGGCTCGTCGACATCGAGGTCATTAGAGCCCTAAAAACTTGTACGGGTAGGGCAAAAGGAGTTACGCACTAGGGAGAGCCAACATGACTCTCCCCGCGTGTGAGACTCGCCGAATGACTCAACCATACCCACTAAAAACCCTCCTGAATTACAATATATCAAGAGGAAAATGAAAGATACCCTAGCCCTCTACTACAAGATGTAACTAGATGTAAATCCCCTGCGGGGTTGAATGAATTAAACTTCTCATACCCACAAACGAATACGTACGACAAAAATATATCTTTTGAAACAGTCAAGTACGACCCTGTAATTCATTAAAGAGAAAGGTAATAAAATATAAAGTCATACCATTCGTTTCAGAGCAAGGGGAGGGTGAACAAAATAATCAATCTATGGTGCTTGTACCCCTAAATGGGACCCCGGCAAGCAGTGCGGGTGACTTATCAAAATTTCAGTAAAATGACGATTTTGGATTTACGCAAATAAATTTACTTAAATTGATTAATTTTGAAAATTTATTATACGTATAATTTAATTCAACTTTTGTTCTATAAGCGTTTGCATTTGAAAGAACCGTTTCAAAATTAGGGACGTTTGAAAAGTCTTAAGTGCTAAAAATGCCGTTTTTAGCTGTCAATCACGGATATACTTGTGAACTGAATATCAATTGTAATCAATTGAATATCATCGACGCAGAATTTAGTGCTCTTTTATATATGTAATAATTGTGAAGTTTTCGATGGCTTGTTCGCTTTACGAAATGTAACCGGGAAAGGGAAGAAAAGAGCAAAATTTAGCATTATTTTGACCTATTAGCTCACCTCGTGTGACCGTTCAAATTCATATTACTTGACTTTAGCGTCAAATAAAGGTATTAAAACGAATTAAGTCCTGGAAATGTATTTTTTCGATCTCATTTTACTCTCCTATGACTGGCAATTAGTTTCTGGGGATTTATGCGAGATCCTGACCTCATCTTCAGAATTTTCAATCGTACGAATTTTCTTTTACATTGTAACAGCGAATCACACTGCGTTTATTACATTTGAAGAAAGTAAATTCTCACGCATTTCAAAGCCGCAAAATAAGCAACGAACATCGGTAGCGGATAGAGACCAGTGAGCTCATTAGCAAATACGTTGTTACATAGTTGAGATCATTGATCGAGATTAGCGTCAGACTGAAGCAGAAGAATGCCGGAGTCGATGTAGAGGCGGCACTGGATGAATCGTACCACGCGTCATATGAAAACGTTCTTAACTTTCCGAATGACTATCGTACTATATTAACCAACACCTGTTAAACGGGGAGAAGAAAATAGTGCAGAACAATTTTTCTCTATATTTGCCGTAAATATGAAGAGCAACGAAAAAAATTAGTATTCTCGGAACCGCAATAATATTACATTATTTACCGAAATTATAGTAAGGTGACATTGAAATTTCCTTCAATCCATACACTGAAATAATTCCGATTCCTAAAATAAAATTCGTGATTGATGGTTGTGACATAATTTAAAGAAAAATAATATCTTATTTTTAGTAATAGCACGAATATATTAAATTAATGTTTTGAATGAACCTATCATAAATTGGTATCGGTTTTCGAATGAAATCGAAGTTCTTGCAAATCATTTACGTCAAACGCATATATTTCTATCATCGTAGAGTAGCTAACAATAAGAATATCAACCCACTTTAAATATTTTCATGTTTCAAATAAATGAAACGGGAATTTAGTTACATGCACATTAAGGAGCATTCAACAATTAAAACAAATTATACATCATGGAAATTGGAAACAAGATAACTCTGACGGACAAATAACAATACAATTGTCATCATAATTCCATAGCTAAATTAGTACAATGCAAATAATAATTCAATCCTTTTACTTGTTCTGTTAACGTGCATTATATTATTAAAAGCTTTTTCCGCCATTTTCAGACTTTAATTGTATGCACTCACAAGGTTTCGTCACTGGTTTGTGACATCATCAGGTGATAGTACATAAATATACAGTATCCTAGTAACATGCTATGGATAGAATATTCAACAACAGAAAAAAATATCAGGAAACATTTTCCACCTAATTTTGTCGATAATTTTATAATAATCCTTTAAGGTACACAAAAATGAGCAACATAGAAATCAACACATTATTCCATTAACAAAACATAGAACTTACAGAAAGGTCGGGTTGGTGGAAGACGATTAACCTGAATTAGCTGGTCACGCCGCTTTTTCAGCGATTCTGATCAAGAAAGATAAAAATATAATTTTAAAAGTAAAATAAATTCTCGTGACGTAGTTAATTACAAACATAATGAATAAACAAGCAAACAAACAAACAAAAATATTTTGTCTTACATTTTTTCCACAGAAAAGTGCTCCTGCAATTCTATTCAACCTACATCACAATACATCATGATTTCTCTCTCGGAAAGATGAGAAAACAAAAGCCTGTAATTAACAAAAATGTCTCAACACACAAAATATTTGACAAAATGAAAGTTATGAAATAAAATTATTACATGAATTCAACTTACTTAATGTAGCTGAAAAGAAATAAACTTGGGTGATGATAATAATAATAATATTTGTTGTATATAAATTTATTTGTATTTGAAAGTTAATGTCAATAACAAATGAAATGAACAGGAACAACTTTGCGATGAAACCTCTCACGGGATGCTCGGCTTCCTCAACAACCAGAGAGCACTAAATTTATTAGTACTCAAAAACAAAATAATTTTAAAGCAAATTTTCTGATATTTGACTTACAAAGTAACTTCATGTTATTTCCAATACAAAATATTGCATGCAGTTATTCTATCCTATTTTTATTCGAAATTAAATTGTCTGCTGAAAACTCACGTCGTTTGTTTTAATTTATTTGTATTCAGAAGATGCAGATGTCAAATAATATGGTTATCACATATAATTATTCACATTTCCATACTCTTTATATTAAAGAAGTCTGCCATTTCAATAATTTGGAAGGGTAGTCTGCTCAGGAATGGAAGTGCGATATTCATGGCTTCAACAATTCCACAACTGCACAGCGGACACTCGTCCTATAGTATAGGTTTTCTGTGACTTTGCGTTGAAGAACCAATATCCACTATTACATTATAATACGCAAATGTGCACCAGAGGGGCTAATTAACTCATGTTAGAAAAGTTACCCCCTCCTGCGTTGAATGAGTGGCCGTCGGGGACTCTTGCGAGGTTCCCTTACTACTTATCTGTACCAAAACCCATGGCTGTGCATAAGGTCTGGTTTGAGAGCCCGCCAAGTAGTCCGCAAGCACAATACATCAGTACTCCATTTTCAGTAACACTGGCAGGGTTAGAATCTGGATCGACGTAATGAAATACTTCAAATCAGCGGTCGCCAACCTTTTGGGCCTACAGGCTCACTAAATTAATCTGTTTAAATTCAATAAACCACAAATTGTTTTAAAAGTTGGATACGTTTGTGCACCTAATTGCCACTGAAATTTCAATTAAAAAATAATGAAATGCTCCCATTTAATATAACAGTACTAAAATAATAATGCTTCAGTTATAACAAAATTGGAAATACATTTTTATTCAATTGATGCAACAAAATCTTGATGTGGTAATGTGTCAAAGAAGTGGATAAGTGGAGTAAAAAGGTTAAAAACTGTGGATGACTGTCCGGAGGACAAAAAACGGTTTTAAACAAGAAAGTGATCATCCCATTAATTCCAATTAAAGGGCGCAAAGGAAACGCGAAGAAAAACCTTTCCGTGATGGGGCCACAGAGATCGTTCACAATCGTGACAAGGTTAAGTACAGACAAAGATATTACTATAACTCTCAACTTCTGAGTAAGTTGAGAGTTAAAATATGTACTCGGAATATGAGAGTACTCGGAAGTTGAGAGTTAAAATATGAATTCGACGCGAAGGTACGAGAAAACCGGGCTTAAAAGCAATGGAGCCTCCTGTGATCACTTTTCCCTTGAAGGGGGATGTGACGCAGGTTCACCGGATCAGGCCAGAAGGAAGTTGCGTACAAACGAGGGAGTCGGGGCGAGTGGTGCAGTGGATAGCTCACCTGCGGCCAGAGTAGGTAGTCCCGGGTTCGAGTCCCGGTCCGCCGCAATTTTCACCTGGCTGTTGATGTTGAAAATAGATTACTAGTTGGAAACGTAAGCAAATTGAAATAATTGTATGGAAAGGTATTTTGTATTTTAACCAACTAAACATTTTAATAAAAAATATTGTTCAAGTACTATTACAATGGTATTATAAAACATACAAAGAATAAACATTTTTCAGTGTAACTAGAATAAAATATATTTTATTAATTAGAAAATAATAACTGCTTTGCTAGGATTTTGGCTATCCTTCTTGATTGTGTACGATTTCCTCATCTTGTACAATGCATATTTTAGTTTCTTCAAAGTTTTGGTCCTTTTCCATGCTTCTGTGTTTGGAGTTGCACTATATATTGTGGAGACGTATTGCTTGTGGAGACGTATTTCTGCTAGTACTGGTTTCCGCGAGTACTTTTTGGCGGTCACTGTTTCTAAATCGTTTGTAATAATGTATTTTGTACTGTTGGTATGAAAGACTTGTTTGATCGATTTGCTATCCTGAAGATATTGCTTTCAGCGTGACTAAATTGAAGCAGTTAAGTCTTTCACAGTTTGTTCTATGTTTCCACTTCTACCAGTATTTGAAAAACTTAGAGTGAATCCATTCCAGTTAGCACGAGACACAAGTTCCTGGCAAAATTTTATCACTCTTTGTTCATTGATGAGAGTGTAAAGAAGTAGTCGCTGAAATAAAGGTCTGTGTTTCGCAGAGAGAAATGGGGCAAGAGTGTGTAGTTGATCAAGAAGATCTTGAAGCTCTTTTTCTAGCCAGAAGATATAGGGTTATTGAAGATAAAGAGGCACTACTGTCTTCGGAAAATTAAAAACTTTTAAAGATAATGAAAAAATAAATGAACATAAAAGAAACTCACATACTTGAAGAAATGGTTTCGACTTTTGCCTTCGTCAGTAGATCGTTATTGACTTCGACTTCGATTGTGACTGATGAAGACGAAAGCCGAAACCGTTTCTTCAAATATGCGAGTCTCTGTTATGTGTTTTATTTTTTGGCAGAGTTCTCTTGTGGCGTCTTACATCTGAATCTGAAAGATTTTTTCATTTTTGTTTTTTAGGAGGAGTCGGTTCTGGTTTACTTGGGAGTAGGTAGACATCGAGCGTTCCTCCATTGACCCTTTGCGCCTGGATGAATTTATAGTGACAGAATTTATGTTCAGAGTCTTCTGTGCTTGAGTATTTTCTTGGTTTCTTAACCCTCAGTACATTGCGCAGAATTTCCTACGGGTAATTTTTATTGTAAACTTCTTGTACATAATTTTTAATAAACCTCTTTACTGCTGGAAGGATACTGTTCGATGCTGCTTTCAGAGCTTGAACATACGCTGATCAGCCAAAAAATTATGACAACACTACGAGGATGAACGATCCTTTGTGAGATGAGGGCCACGTAACCCCACAGGGTTTTTAAACGTAAGTGTTTAAGTGAAGTAGAGAAAATCAGGGAACCATTTTTTCCATTCCATTGTAATATTTGTGATTGGGAAATGTAGCGTGCTATTGACGCTTATCTACATGGAGTGGTTGGCTATTGTTTGGGCCGGTTAGCTGGGTTTACCAACAACTTGACCTACGTGGAGGATTTAGTAGAAATAGTTAGTAATGATTAGAGTTATTGATACTAGGAGAAGGTGAATAGAGGAAGGAGAATTCGGTTTTCAGTAGTCACAGCTATATGAACTGGGACATTAGTGTGAAAAGCTACAAGTTTTTCTGACCCCACCGGGAATTGAACCCGGGATGACTTGTGATGAGCAAGAACGCTACCATCTGAGCCACCAGAGGCCGGGAATCATTTAAGCTGCTACGTATGCCGAGAATGGGGACGGCTACTGGCTTTAGTGACTGTGGTTTAGAGCAGCGCTGTCCAACTAATCTTAGCCCGCGGGTCATTTTTTTGATCGATCGGGTCGGCACTGGATGAGTTTTAATAAAACTACCCAACAAATAAAACTTATGGGTCATATTTATTTACCCCCCAGGGGGCTTACATCTAGTAAGTACGTGTTTGGCGAACACGGGGCCCCGAGCTGAGTCTGGCATTACTTCCACTTACTTGTGCCATGCTCCTTCCTTTCTCTTTTCTGATCTCCCTTGGTCACCTCTTGTTCTTTTCGATCCCGACGCCACTAGGTTGCGAGGGCTAGGGTATCGTTCATTTTCCTCTTTCCTCTTCTTCTTCTTTTTTTTAATGTTATTTAGTAAAGTTGTGAGATATAATGGGATTTGAGTTTTGAGTTGTAATTCAGGAGGGTTTTTAGTGGGTATGGCTGAGTCATTCGGCGAGTCCCACACGCGGGGAGAGTCATGTTGGCTCTCCCTAGTGCGTAACTG
>NNCF01127891.1:408839-459739 GCA_002313205.1 Laupala kohalensis
AAAAAAAAAAAAAAAAAATCATATTTATTTATTTATTTGTAATGCCATATTTTGATTCTCATCAACAAAAATACATTATTTAAAGATGGAAAAATGAAATAGTGTATTTCTTTATTATAAAAAAGTATTTTAAATATATTTAGTATCATAATAAAATGTATCATTTTGAAATGTATTACAGGGTAATTCACAACACAATTTTCTATTTTCTCTCTCGCCAGACATGCCACTTCAAATATTAATTCTGACAGCATAGATTCATAAAACAAGTTGTGCCCCCCAATGTTTGATGAAATATTTGATATACAATAAATTATAACTCTCAGACAGTAAAAAAAATTTTCACTGAAATGGGGAAGCTGGTTGGTTGGTCACCTGCAGCTTTCGTGAGCATAAATGAAAAGTGGTTGAAGGAAGGTAAATCCGTGACTAGAAACCAAGTCATTGGACGTCCCTGCTACATTCAAGTCTTTGGACGTCAGTGAACTTCTATAGAGCAGGATGGGTAGCAATCTATGCTCAATATGACCGCAGGGGCCAATGGCATGTTCTATGTTACATACAGTTGATGGTTGTCTCTGGATTCGTCATCTTTCAGGTGAGTGTCTACGCAGCACCTGCCCACCGCTACGAAAGGAGTCTGGTGGTAGTAGTATTAAGTTACAGAGACATTCATCTGGGCCTCACTGCAACCTGTAAAAGTGACATGAGTCATCATGAAAACTGTGGACTACATGAACATAATTTTGGACAACCGAATTCATTTATGTCAGATGTCTTCCCCACCAGTGGCAGCATCTACTAGCAGGAAAAATAAATAAAATAATGTCCACAGGGGTGATAATAAACAAAGTTACTATCCAGAAACAAGCAAGGGACCATTCCATCAATTCCAATCAAGGACCCAAGGGCAATGGTGGATTTAATATCTATAAAAGAAATTATTTAATAAATTCTTACTGTTATCAACTTATTATTCCAAAATGAATCATAGATATTATGTGCAGTAAAAATTTGTGTATAATAATAATAAAAGTATTTACGACTTTACTACCTGTACCCGAAGGAAACTGGAGAAAAACTGAGGCCAGGAGAGGGCTACATAGATACACAACTGTGCTAAGGCAGCGTACAGTTAGAAATAAACTATTATAAATAAAAAGGATTAAAAATAACATGCACGACAAAAGGAATTTAATCAGTATATAGAGGACCATAACAATGGCATGATAAGTATAAGAGGAAATATGTCACTTACATCATCCAAAATCTTATGGAAAAATATATTTATTGGGAAATTAAAACTCTCATAATCTACTTTTATGAAAAGCAGTCAATTCTTTAACATTATAGAAACAGTAGTGCATTACAAAGCTTTTGTATTTTTCTTTTATTAATTTATATGAATTTATTAAACATTAATTTTTGTATTTTGGCGAAGGGAATTATACGAAAATATTTCTTAATGATATGGGCTTTTTTGGTGAAGAGTGGTTGACAATGAATATTAGACCTATTAATAGTGTTGTGTTTGTGAACTAGACCTTCCTTCTAAAGCAGGGGTGGGACACTTTTTTTATTTGTATATTTCTTTTTTTACCTGTCCACATACAGATAACAAGATTATCTCCATGGGAGGCAATCTGTATGATGGCGTGATGCCATATGAATGACTGCTTTATGGTTAATAATAAATTCAAATTCAAAATAATGAATGCCACTGTGTTTATAAGTGTCTACCTTTCATCTACCAATACACAGTGGCGTACCTACACCTCATGAGGTGGGAGTATTTTTGGTGGCCCCTTCACTAATGTTTTTCAAGGTTCCCATACACAAACGTATTTGTATGCCTAATAGTACACGTCCAATGCTCTGAAGTATTAATAAGAAATGAAATTTGAATTTTATTTCTTAAAAAGCTAAATATTATTTAGTTGATGGTTTTAAAAATGTTTCGGTTAATATTTATGTTGAAATTTAAGAGTTTAAATAATATTTGGTGACTAATTTGGAGGTCCCTTATATGATGCCTGGGGTAGACCGCCCCCTAGATACACTACTACCAATACATAACAAAGAACTAAGACAATTACAGACAGATGAAAGTGAAGACAAGCAGAAAATTAAGGGACTACGGACCTTCTACAATAACTACTGGGGTGAACACCACTACACCACCATTCACATTGCACATTTCTACATCATTTTTAATCAAGACAACAATAAGAAAAACTTAGGTCACATCTCCGTAGGGTTGCTTTTCATTTAGTCACATTTGTCGTGTCATTTAAACAATGGTTTTCTTCTTAATTTATTTTACAAGACTCCTTATTTTTACTTCCAAACTACGTACACAGTCACCCACTGTATTGTCGTCAGCAATTATATGGAATTGAAGAAAGGCATTTGATCTTTTAGTGTCAGAATTGTCACACCATTTCTCTTTGTGACATTTGGTAAGGTGACTTCCAGAATTTTCATAAATCAAGAAGACTGGATTTTCATGAGTGCCAAATGAATTTTTCTCAAAATAATGCATGCACTGCAGAAAATTTCATCCATTGTCCACTCAGACTCATGATAAAATGCTAGCATTTATGCTGGTGCACTATGCAGAAAGTGTTACAGGCACAGATCTCAAAAAAATACTAATGCTGGTGGGACAGAATTCCTCAAAGCATTTACATAAAAAAGCAGAATTAGTTATTAGGTCGCATCTCCTTTGAGAACAAGTATTTTCTCAGGTGATTGAACAGTTGTCGCTCCACATCTCAATAAGACTGTAAATTATTTAACTTCGTATTAAATAAACATCAAGGTTCAAATCTGAGAATGACTTAATCAAATTAAGTTAACTCACCTAGTAAGTGTCAGTCTACAAATTCCACACACTGCAATAGCCTTTGCTACAGTTTCTTTTATCTGTTACTCAGTTAACATGCCTATATGATGTTTTCTTCCTCTTCTTTGAAACAAATTTCTTGAAATAAAAGAGAAAGGGAGGATAAGAACACATAATGATGTTCTTATTGGTATTGGGGCATAGTAAGTAGAACGATCGTCTCACTCTCTCTGGTCACGACACACTCTCACTTGATTAATAATATGAAATCCATTGACATGAATTTGAATTTTATTTACCATATGTAAATACAAAAGTTATCAACTTATAACTATATAGTATTCCTGCAGAGATGTATAAAAACATCTGAGCAAAGACAGGTATTTATTAAGGAATAACATAGAATAAATTGGATATAATAAAATATGAAGGAAAATTTAAAATTTACAACAAATTTGGAATTTATCATACATATAGAATAATAAATAAATATAATAGGTCAGTCTATTCATTTAATTTTTTGATATATAACCATGTGGCTATTATATTTTTGACCAACCTTCTATCATATGTCAACTCATTCAAAGTACTAGGTAATTTGTACAAGTTTGAATAAGTAGTATAGCGATTTTTACTATAAACAGTAGAATAAAAATGAATGTATTTTTGTATCTTTGATTTTTTATCCAGGATACAAATCTATACCACTTGATGGAACTTTATCAAACTTGGTGAAATTATCTGAAACTGTTTTTAAAAATTTTACAGTTCACTCACATACATTTATCATGAAAACCCTCTGTGGTTATCAACAATTTATTGAGCATAGGGTTTTTTCTGTGGAAATGTCTATTTATCAAATAACATGAAATTGTGTGAAGATGTTGAAATTTTTGCCTCTTAATCTCATCAATAACACACTGGTGAAAACACCTGTTCATAGCATTGTCATCTTAAGTCTGTCTTAAATCTTCCCATTCTTCAATTTTTACTTAATTTTCCTGTCAAATTATGATAATTTATTTGCTTTTAAGACATTGATATTTTCATACTGTAATTCCCTCATCAATTAATACCTTTATCTCATTTCTCTTCAACATTATTAGTTCATTGTCTGCACTTGTGTTATTCTTTGGAATGACATTCCAGCAGATCAGGTATCTGCAGAAAATTTAAATTCAACAAATTTATTTTTTTCACAAAAATTTTTTAAAAAGGAAAGAAATTGTGATAACATCTATTTGTCAAAGTTTTAAATTTATTTTGGTTTAGTTATAGGAAGAAGTATTTTAATGATAATATATTTTTGTTTTCAAGTACTTAACCCTTAAATACAACCCTTCGTACTTAATACCACAAAAGTCAGAATGACATTTAGCATGGCACTTGTTTGTGTTGAGATCCAGGGTTGTAATTGAGGAAATCGACCTGAAATAAATCAAGAGAGCCTCTGGAATCCCCTGACAGTTCCAGTCAAACACCCTGTTCTCCAAAACCAAGTCCAATGCCTTGTTCTGCATTAGCTGGTTACCTGTGAAGTCTAGTGGGTTTTGTCTTCCATCCCAGCCCAAGTTTCCCTTTGGTTTTCCTTTGCATAGATACTGATTTATATATAAGCCCACTAGGTTCTGATCTATGAGCTGCATCAATTGATGATGGCATCATTAATACTACTGCCATTATTCATCACAAATTTTGAGTAATTTTAATAGTTATGATTTATTCAGAACGTTTAGTTATGATTTATTCAGAACGTTTTCAGAATAGTTTTAAAATATGATAATAGTTTAAATACCTGATCTTTTATATTCTATTAAATATAAATTTGTTGATCCATACTAATATATAAATGTGTAATGCAAATGCATGTCTGTCTGTTTGTTACTTAATCACGACTAAATCAAAGAACCGATCATGATTAAATTTAACAAGGAGATAGTTTAGATATCCAGGATAAACATAGGTTAACTTTTATTTTTTAAATGTGTGAAAGGAAAGATAGAAAATGATATTGAAGAAAAACATAGATGAAATCAGGGTAAAAAAATCAGCCATATTCACTTATGCTGCCTAAACGGTTAGAGATAGGTGATGGCATAGACTAATGGCAATATTGTTCACCTTGAAGAGATTTACAATAAAGTCAGTGACTATCTACGAAGGTTTCCGCACATTATCAAAAATTTGTTATTAAAAATAGGAGTATTAAAATACTTCAAATTAAGAGAATAATTTAAATCAATCATTATCATAATTAATGGATTATTTGTTTTGTGCATTTAACAAAGATAAAAAAGTCTTTAAATCATAAAATTTTGACAAATAGTTTAGATTTTACAAGAATTTTCAAGAACAGTGCATGGTGCAGCCACTAGGCACATGACTAGGGGTGACAGAATCACTATTTACTTTTGTTATTATTAATATTAAAATTTTGAGTGATTTTAATAGTTACTATTTATTAGGAATATTTTTGGAATATTTTAAAGAATGAACAACAATATGTATTGTTAAATTCTTGTAATATATTATCTTAGCAATAGTATGTAATAATATAATAACAAAGACTATTTTTTGAAAAATAGTTTCTGCAGCTTAAGCTATGAAAAATGAGAGGCGGAAACTAAACTTGAACATCAGGACCAAAACCGTGTGGAATATTGTAAAAAATAACATGTCCCCCACAGAAAATTGCGTGGAAAACATTCCCTTGTTAGACGATGGTAAAATCATTTCATCACCAAAGGAAATAACAAATTCGTTTAACTCTTATATCTTGGAAGTAGGCAAAATGACAGACTCAGTACCTCAGAATAAATATTCACTAAATACACTCATCAAAGTGCCACATTCTATTTTCATTTCCAAAATTCATTTCCATGAGAATCATCAGCTCATAAAAAAATTTTCAGCAGAGACAGATGATACACCCATATTTATTGTTAAATTCTTCTCTTACATTATATTAAAACCACTCATAAGTATTTTTAATAGTTTATCAGAAGGGGAGTTTTCTAACATACTTAAGAGATCTAAAGTGAAACTCTTACACAATGTTACCACATCTTTTGACCATGCCGAAAATCCAATGAGCATTTTTCTTAATTCATCCAATAGCATTTGACATCACCAGTCATAATATTTACATTTTTATGGTTTTTGTGGACTTTCACATCAATGGCTAACTTCCTATTTAAAAGATAGGAAATTTCAACCTGTTGATTCCTATGTTAAATATTAGGTACTTCAGCATTACCTTTCAGAAACCTCACTTCCTTATGAAGTTCCCAAGGTTCTATTCTTGGCTCTGTCCTCTTTTTGTTGTATGTGAATGACATGCCATTCTTGACATCAGATTGCAAAATGGTGCTCTTTGCTGATGATAGTACTTTACTATGTCAATAAGTTAACACTCAAAAGTTTTGTTTTATCTCTCATCTCGGCTTCATGTAAATTGCCTCATCAACTCACAGAACAGTATATATCATTTCACAATAACCTCACAAAATCTTTACCTCAGGTATCTTTCATTAAACAGAATCCAATGGAAAACTGCTAACAAAATTCTTAGGTCTCCATATTCAAGTCAATCTCAATTGAAATTGTCACATTGGTAACCTAAATTCCAAATTAAGCGAATTGAGTTACATGTTCCGAATATTTATTCATGCAGTTAGACCACATATTTCCTGTTTTGAACATTTTGCAAACGCTTTCTCTGATTTACATTATGACATTATCTTTTGGGTCTACTTCACAAAGAGTATCCAAACTTTCAGAATTCAAAAAGCGATTGTTTGGATAATTAGTATATCTCTCGGCTGAAACTCTTGTAAACCTTTAATTAGGGAATTAAATATTTTAACATTTCCTTCTATTTATATTTATGAAACAGTTGTGTTCGTTAAGACCAAACTACTGAAGTGCCACCCTTATTTCATAAGAAACTGTCTTGTCCAGAAACACAATAATCACCATATGGATCATATTCATCGTTCAAAAGCGTCAATGATTCTTTGCCAAAAAGGACCATATTAATGGGAAATTGTTTTATATAATTCCCTCCCCAGAGCCATAAAAGATTCTGTAGTAGCCTAATACAAAGGGAACCTTCACATGCATACTCCCTCAAAAAATATTTCAGTATATATTATCAGCATACTTTTTTAATAATTACAGCATCAGCTAACTTCTAGAATGGCAGAGTGATTACTCTTCTTATTCAACCCTCTTATCTACAACATTCAAAATAATTCATGATACATCTCGGTGTTAACTATTTATAACTAAAATTATAGTTCCAAGAGAATTTAAGCTTCTTCTACAATATCAGTAAACCCCAAATTGTTTCTTTATGATAAAACCAAATAAGTTTCATTACCTTGATTGGCAATCTTCCTTTACTGTCATTTACTACAACAAAATGAATTAACAAAGTGCAAATTGAAATTATCAAACAGCATAAAATATCTCAATTATTCACTGATGACTCAAAGGAAAAAATATTACTATTAATAAATATAAAAGTTTCTAACAAACTGAAAAAAGCAGACAAAGACAATTTAAAGTTTATGTACAAAAAATAAAAATATACCTTTTTAATAATCTACTACAATTCAGGAATTCTTCCATAAATGATTCTACTTGCTATCATCTGCTTTAAAAATTAAATGGCTACATTAACAACTCACTTCCCTAAACTTCAAAATACGACAACAGGAGAAAATGAAATGATTTCATGTATATTTATAAATCAATCTTTATAAACAGTGGAGAGTACAGAGTTGATACAATATAATAACATAAGCATTTTTCTTATTGTTGGAAAATTATATAAGAAAATGAACACAAATGATTGGCTAAATGAATACAATTCAACAAGGGTTTTCCATGATAATCTTATTTGCTATTTTGATAATCTTAAATTAAACATTTCACAAAATAATTTGATATATATTTTGCAGTAGCAAAATGTCATATTTCTTTGATTTCTTAAACATGTGAGGGTAAAAGATGGTGCTTCAAGTAATAAACAAACATACCGTAGACCACTTAAGATACTTGCTGTATTAAATAAAATTCATAAAGAAAAAACAAATGAATTTTCTTTTTTGTCTGATCAGTACCAATTATAACTCATACAATCTTGAACTCACTTCAAAGGAAGAAGACAAGATGCTATCTCTAAGAAGTACTTTTTTTTGCCAGAAGCACAAAAATTCTGGTTGAAACTGCTCCTTTTCTTAACATTATACTGCAGTTTTATGTAACTAATGTTCACAATTTAGTGGGCTAAATTTTTTAAAATTTAGAATTCTTTTAACTTAACAATCCAAGAAGTTAGTAAAAGAACATTATGTCTTTATTAAGAGTAGAAATGGTATATTTGTTTAAAGTTAAGTAAGATCTTTCAAACTACAAATTTTACTTCACATAACGTTAAAAGGGCAGATATCTAACTGATTTGCATTTCATGTTCTAATGCAAGCTGACATTACTATATTTGTTAGCTCTTTCCATTAGCTTTTTGCTTGTATTTCTATAAGGAACATTTGTTTTTTCATATTTTTTTAATAATGATATTGCAATAAATGATGTTTGAATGGAATTTCTTTTCACCCATAATTTTTTTAAGTTATCTTTGCGTTAATATTTATTATCTCAGAGTATTGGTTAGCAAAGTCACATTTCTCCACTTCTGACATAATATGTTATTATGTAAAACTGAATGTCATTACTCTACGTGAAAATCTTTGTTTGAAATTTCTCACTTGAAGCACAAAATCTACATATTACACTAATTAACTTTGTCTACTATTTACAACTATTTCTATAATCAAAAAAATGAATGACTGAAAAATAAACTCAAGATATCTACAAGTAATGTAATAATGGGTTGCAGTTGCATTTCCTGAACAATAAAAGCACAGCAGATGTTGAATTAATTAATTTGTCCTTGAGACTCATTTTGAGAGACAAAGTACTACAAGGAACACATTTTCTGTTCACTAAACTTATGCATACATTCAACTTCTTGATATAATTTCCCATGCCTTCTAGTTGTCACACTTTCATGTACTAAGTACTCCACATGAAATGTTGTGAATTACACTCTGCTCATTATTGCTAGGGAATTGCAACAGAAAGTGGTAAAATGTGAACTGTCAAACAAATTCTATTTCATCTACTCTTCATGCTAAACCAGAGTTAAGTTCTTCTGAAACAATTCACTGCACATCAATCATAATTAGTTCAACAACTGTGTTCCAATTTTAAATTAGAAACTTTTCTTTTCCACACATAGCACCAATTTTGACAATACAATATGGCAGTGTTCCACAAAATAATTTGGATCCTCTACCAACATTATTGTAATGCACACTGTGCATGATACTAACCTCTTCTTTTGGAAATAAGTAATATTTTTTTAAAATATGAATATTATAACATCAATGAAAATTACTTATGAAGACATCTAACATTTCTTGACACAACAATCAATTTTTATTTGTTTTGATACAATCGATAATTGACCCTATTTTGTCAATGTTCTTCTTGTTGGTAAATTGCCCCAATCGTAATTAAACCTTTGGCACCAGGATCTTTGGACTTTTAATGTGGAACATCACCCAAAGGTACAAAGAGAGATTTGAGGGACATATTTTTGTACAGGTGAAACAATGCATAATTTACCAAAAATGTTGTCATTAATCATTAACACAAATTTTAGTATTAAATTTAGTACAGAAATAACAAAAGACTTTTTCTATTTAAAACCCATGGAGTTTAAAATAAAAATGTTTGTACCCCAATTATTGCTAAAAATAAACAATGGTCTATAAATCTAAGCAAAGGGTATGCTGGGTTGTAAAAATATGACTTTACTCACTCTCAACAGAGTGCATTCGCAGGGAGTTGAGTATAAGGGTAATATTCACTTGGATCAAGCTTTACAGAGAAGCAAAAGATGTTGCACAGACTGAAACTTACACTCCAAAACGTTCACGCTTCTAGCACTCATGCCATCCCATTTTCATCCATAACAGAGAAAATTCAACGGGATCAAAGTGTAGAGAGAAATCTTCCATCATCTAGGAAATGAATTACAGATCAACCAAATTAAGAATGGTTCAAAAACAAGCTCACTCATAATCTAGAAGAAAATTTTCTAATCAGAATTGAAGATTCAATAGCAGCTCTGTCATTTATCACAACATTTAATCATTTTGATGTCTTCCTTGCTACAGACATTCAAACTGCTCAATTCATGAAAATGTTGACAAGTTTTAAGTAAGTAATAACGAGGTCTCTTGATGGAAGAATATACATTTGATCCCAGGAACCAGCGAGTTCTCTCCACCCTTCCTTCTTCCCTACAGATAACTGTAGAAGCAACTGATATCATGTGATGAACCACTTGCTTCAACTGCTATGTTATAACCATGGAAAAACTGTATTTTAACAAATCACAAGCAACTGTACAAAGATTAGTGATGGGTTAAAATGTATGTATGCCCTTCCGCACACAACACAAGTCTCTTTACAATAGTAAAGAAAAATAGTAGATCCCTCCAAAACTAGGAATCTTTATTGTATGAGTGATGATCTTATTCTGACAGTCAGAAGCCTTAAAATATTAAAAAAGACATGATTTCCATAAACTTCAGGAAAAAAAAAATATAAGCAAAGCCCAATCTTTACAACTCTCAGCATACGTGTGCGGATGCAGGCCTTATGAGGCTATTTGGAGCTCTAGATTTGCTGCTGTTCAAAAGACAAGTCGATATAAGGCAGTGGTGATGGCAGCGAGGCTCAGGCCAGACAGCAGTGGCATGTTGGGAGCAGAGTTGCAGTAGTCTTCAGTGCAGGAACACACTTCTTGACGACCACCAAAGCCAGAACGCTGATAGCAACGGTTCACGTAGGAACTGTTGTCCCAACCACAGCTACGAATCACTCGTTGCTCAGGTTTGTCTGGAACATAGTTCCACATCATGAGACATGTAATACACAATGCATATGCATTAAGATAAATAAATATTATAATGATTGAAATTTGAAAAAATATCTTTAAAAACATTTACTCTATTTTTCTTTAAACTTAATTAAAACTCATATCATTCAAATAAAAAATGTTAAATGGTAACAAGAAAGCAGTTTTTCCCCCCAGAAATAATAATCACAGTACAGTTTTCTGAAACACATATGTTGAAACTTGTCTACATATGTTTTTTTGAGTAGATACTAAGGAGACAAGTTTCAAGACGGAAATGACATAACAAAATATATAAAGACTTTATTGTATCAAGCATTAAATATTTGGAGTTATATTGTTTGTATTTTTCACAATCATTACTTTATTGATTTTTACTTATGCAACTCTCCCTCAATCCCTCTGATTTTTTATATTAACCTATCTCCTACCCGAGCTTCACCTTTTTTATGTATCTTTTATATGACATTTCATATATTTTCATTTGGTAGTTCATTACATTACATGCAATCTCTACATAATTACTTTTAATTTGATTAAGTAGTTCCATACTTGATTCGTCCTATACCACAGACTACAGGGTGGAAAATATTTTTTCTAATTTTGATTCCTTTTTCTTTCTGCATATGTCCAAAGACCTGTCCTACACCAGATAACAGATTTATCGCTTTGATGCACATACCTGTAGATCTACGATGAGTCAGATATGAATAAGCTGAAAATTGCCTCCAAGTAATTTGGGTCACAGAAGAAAAAGGAAAATTGTAGTTTTTTCTTGACCTCCAAAATAATAATTTCAGGAAAAAGTTCTTGAGCTGAGGTCTGTTAAAATAATACTATTTATGTAGCAAGAAATAGGAACTTGTGAATAACATATTCAGCTAGTGCATAGAGCTCTCTCCGCAATTGCTCCGGGAAAGGTTCATCTGGAGACAGCACAAGGAGTTCTCATTTTAAATGGTTAAGTTCTCAATAAAATATTCCTAAATCAGTAAAAATGAAGTCATGAAAATGCATTCATATCCTTTCATATGAATTTGACCCATGTGGTACATCAAATTGAAAACTCCAAACAATCCACTATTGTACAGTGTGTCTTCCCTTTTATTATTTCTTTCCGACGAATCCTTACGACGATAATTTCAATGTTTGCTTAATTTTTGTTTTCGATAATTTTTGCTTAAATTTTTGAATCCACCTCTGCCTTAGGGCTCTTGATCGGAATTGATGGGATGGTCCCTTGCTTGCTTCTGGAGAATAAATTAGTTTATTGTCCTCCATGTGGTCATACCCAATTTGTACTGTTTTCTTGACAATAAATTTATTTAATGTGACACCTATATTGCCGTTTCTAGGTTCGGCCACGGACAAAACTTAGCTACTCATAATTTTAATAATAATTTTTCAACAATTATTATATTCTATAAATTAACAATTTATTCCATAACACAATAAAATTTTCGGCTCATAAAATATATAGGAAAAAGTCTCGTATTTTGAAATCTGAATAATTTTATTCCATAAACAATATTAAAACATTTTTGTAAAAAAGTTCCGAATGGAGGATCTTACGGCCACTTGATGGACAGAAAAGCCTTGAGCCCGCATAAAGGTAAAAATATTCTGGATACCAAGTTTTTAAGTATACTCACTTCCGTTGACCTCGAAGTCGATATGCTGTACGATCTTCCTGCAGAGGATGTACTTCTTGCCTTCGATGAGGCTGTTGCAATCCTTCTTCATGGTCTCTGGAGGCTGCGCGGCGGCGCATCGGGAGTCGTTGTGGCTGTTGCACTCGTAGCAACTGACGGCTTTACCTGCGCACACACCAACAAACACCGTCAGCAATTTCTGTTTAATTTATTCTTAACTAGTCTTCCCTCCGATGGCCCAGGTGTTAGCGTGCTTGCTCATCACCAAGTCATCCCGATAAAATTGGTAGCTTTTCACATTTACGTCCCAGTTGATATATCTGTGACTATTGAAAAGCGAACCCTCCTTCTTCAACACACCTCCATCTACTCCTAGTATCAATAACTCTTAACTACTCCTACTAACCCCTCCACGGGGGCCAGCTAATCGACCCACCTACTAACAATAGTCTACCTCCTATCGCTCCATGTAGATAAGCTTCGATAACATACTATATTTCCCATTTACAAATACTACAACAGAAAATAGAAATAATACGTGAATAAGTGAATAAAACAAACAAACAAATAAAGTCTACTCACAACAATATAACCTGTAGGCAGTATAACTAAGAAGCGCAATAGAGAATAATTGAACAATCACCTTGACGAGTAATTTTGGAGTGCTAAAAGACGGTGAAATTAAAATAAAGAACCAGTGATGAAATGTACACCCGAGTACCGACTCCGCGTTTATGACCAAATAAAATGAAAGAAAAAATATTACCCGCATTATGAAAATACCTCAAAAATCACCTAAAATTTGTTTTTTCTTTAATACTTAAAGATGAATGTATTATTATGAATTGTCCGGAATGATAATGTGACGTTTGATGATCTTTATCAACCTGTAAAACTGTCTGAAAACAGAACGCTATTTTGAATCTTTACACTCCAGTCACGAACGGAAATCCACTCGCTTATCGTGAAAACCCTCCTCATTTCATGAAGCGTAGGCGGGTAGGAAGGTGTTGTTTCTGTGGAAAGATCTAATTAACAACCACATGAAACAGCTAGCCCCGGGACACGTTGGGTGAATTCTGCTAGTTTGAAAATAAAATTGACTCTCTTGGAGTTAATTCTATTTGTTCTTTATTTACTTTTAATATTCCTCTTCCTACACAGTTTATTCTCTATTGTTTATTTTTCCTCTATCCATTCTCAAAGTTGAACGACTTATTCAAATATGTTTTGTATTACTAATTGAAAATAAAAGAACTGCAATATTTGACCAGGGTTAATAATTAACCAAACATGCTGAGGCCACCTCTACGGCGGTTTAAATAGGCAACAGTGAATTCTTTAAAATTCAAATTTTCTCTCCTAGTTTTCTTTCCTTTCATCTGACGGTCAGTCAACGTTAACCTAACCTAACCTAACCTAACCGGTTCATTGTCTACGTGACAGGAGGGCTGGAAGCCGAAACTGTTTTGTCCGTTATTGGTTACTCAGACTTTTGTGTGTTTTTATTTCTAGTTTTCATTAACTAGATTTTTTTTGATTTATAGAAGACAGAAGTGTCGCTTTATTTTCAAGATTTCTTTAATAAATACATTTATTGCAAAAAAAGGCTGTAACAAACGAGTGACCACGTGCGGGGCAATAAACTAATTTAATATCTGGAAAGAAGCAAGGGACCAAGCTATCCATTCCGAAGGAAGGGTTCTAAGGAAGTGGTATGTTTAATATTTCTAAAGGACGTTTTTTAAAAACAGAGATTTTTTAAGAGACTAAAGATAAAATTATACCGGAAGAATTTCAAGATAAATTATTTTAAAAGATTCTTGTAGTTTTCATACTTATTTAAGATTATTTTAAGTCTAAATTCGACAATTAATCCTTAAGTATCTTGAACATACAAATTATTCTTCCTATAAACAACAAATTTCAGTTAAAAAAAACCGCGAAAATGATCAAACAATTATATACAACCAATATTGTATCCTACGGTATTTTTCATCCTCGTAAAAACGGTCGGTAGTTTTCTGTCATTGAATATTCTATGGCATGTAAATCGAAGATTGTGCAACAATTAAAGCTAGGTTATTGTAAAAAGTATTTAATTAAACATGTGTTCATAATATTACGTACAAAACACCATACAGAATTTCAGATTTCGCCGTGTACGGAAAGTAAAAGAATAAAGTATGCATGAAATAGGGAGTTTGCTTTTGTAATTGTGATAATACATTCTTAAAATCATCTCCTAAAATAAATAGTATTTAATAATGCAAGAGTCGAATTTAACATTTCTTTATACGAAGCATTATATCATCCACATTATTTTGTTAATTATTCCTCTTAAATCAAAGGCCAGGCAAAGATCCAATTAGATCTTGTGATACATCATCCATGAAATTGCATAATGATTCTCTAAGTAATATCGACCGCGCTTTTATTTCTGTAATGGTATAAGCGCCAGGTGCCAAAATAACACAAGTTTTTTTCAGCCGCACGCTTCTAGAAATAACTTATCAGAGAGCGACAGTTGTGTTGCGGTGTCTTCCTCACACAAATGAAATACTCAACGCACGACATGCTCGTCGGAATACGAATTTTTGTATGACGGTGGTCGTGTTTTGTATTTGGTTTAACAGAGATACCTCCGCTGTGGGTTACACTCAAAAGTTTGCGTAAGCGTTTACCTAAAGCAGCGAGTATATTACCTTCTTGTAAATGATACAAGCTATACGAAAGCCTTACTCACAACAAAGCAGCAGCTTCTCATTATATTGAACGAAGTACTAAATGCATCAAACTTTTACAAAAACTTATCAATATTACATGGAATCGGATATATTGAATGTGAGAACATGCATAGGATTCATTGAGTCCATCTGCTACAAGTGAAGATTAGACCAAATCCCAAGAAACAGAAAGACAACGCAGAACAAAATTGTGAGACCCGACCCTGAATATCTGGAGATAAACAAAGACACAATTGTTGAAGAAATCAGTCAAAATACTGGAGAAAATCCTCGTAAAGACAGTTCAGAAGGCAATGCTTTAGGCTCAGTCTCCAAAGAATAGCAAACATAGATGGTTGAATGCAACTTGTGATCAGGCCCTTGAACAAAGGATCCAGGCAGGATCCAGGCATGGAAGAAGTTCAGCAGTTAGAGAATGCCAGAAACATGCCAGAATTTTCACTAAGTCCGGAAACAATCATCAAAAGATTGAAAAGGGCTTATGACAAAAAATAGACAAAATGAAATTGAGGAAGACTTCAAGAGAAACAACACTAGAAATTTTTACAGATTTTCAGGGAAAATATAAAGTTTTACCTGCCTTCAAATATCTGTTTTAAAAGAACAGATGGATCCCTAGAAACAAACACTAAAGAAAACTGCGAACTTCTTTTTAAAAAATACTTTGACAACCTCCTCAACTGCGAGAATCCTAAAGAAAAGTTAAATTTAATGAAAATAATACCAAATCCAGACTCAAAACTGCCCTCATTCAATGAAGTAGAGAAGATCATAAAACAACTAAAGTACAAAATTCAAATTCCTTTCCACAATAAAACGTCGATTACATTTCTCGTGAATCACGAACTCTTTGCGAAAATAAAATAATTATATTTCATCATAATGTCCAATCACTTTCAAACAAATTGACAGACATTGAAATTCTGGTACACGAAAATCCATTCGATTTACTATGCCTCATAGAACATTGGCTTTCAACTAACAAAATCAATGATACTGCTATTTCTAATTATTATTTAGCAAGTTCTTATTGTCGGCAAAATTTTAAAGGAAAAAATCACCACGGAGATACGTGTATCTACGTTCGTAATGATATTTTATCATCTCCACTACCAGGCTACGAGAACTTCTGCGTAGTGTGTTCGAAATTTCTGCAGTTAATCTGACGGACACTGGCATTATTGTTTTGTGTATTTACAGGCCTTCTCAATCAGATCTTGACATATTTTTTCGGAACTTCGAAATTGTTTTAAATCATATCATATAAATCTACTAAATCTATCGCTATATGTGGTGATTTCAACATCGATTTCCTGAGTACATCCGAATCTGTACATTCACCAGTTAAGCGATTCCAAAATCTTATCGACTGCTTCAACCTTATTACTACGATAAACGACCCCACTCGCCTCTCCGGCTCATCTCAAACATTGCTAGATCAAATTATCGTCAACAATTGATCTCGTATTTCTCTGAAGTGTTTATTGCTGGCTACAGCGATCACCTTGCTCAAGTATTCACTATGAAAGATAAACTAAAACCACTTAAAATCCTTTAACAAGATTTCAAGAGAGTGAAATGACACAAATCAATCCATGTTTAAAACTTTTGCGTGAAGAAACATGGAAAGATGTTTACAATGGCCAAAACACCGACAACAAATTTAATGTATTTATCTCAATATTCCTAAAACATTACGACTCTAGCTTTCCCATAAAACGCAAGTTAATTAACACAAAGAAATACAATAGATGGATCACTCAAGGGATAAGAATTTCTTCAAAAAAACAAAAAACAAACGCCGTTTATATTATTTTCAAAACGCTATAACCAACCACCTGAATTCCATGATTAGTTTCGTAAATATAAGACAATTCTTCGAAAAGAAGTCTATGCAGCTACAGTTATGAAAAATGACAGGCAGATATTAAAATCGAACAACCGGACGAAAGCCATGTGAAATATTATTAAAAATTAAACGTCAACTTCTGAAAATCGTAAAGAAAATATTTCCCTACTAAACGATGGCAAAATCGTATCAAATCCTCAGGATATATCAAATTTGTTTAATTCTTACTTCTCAGAAGTAGGCAAAATACCGAATTCAATATATCCAAATCAATGTCCTCCAATTACATCCACCCACGTACCCAATTCTACGTTCACTTCTGAAACTAACGCCAATGAAGTCATGAGAATCACCAGCTCATTAAAAAACAAATTTTCAACAGGCATACATGATATACCCGAGTTTATTGTTAAATTTTCGTCCCACGCTATATTAAATCCACTCATAAATAATTTTAATAATTCTTTATCGGAAGGGGTGTTTCCTAACATATTTAAGAGAGCTAAAGTGAAACCTTTACACAAGGAAGGAAACAAACTTAATATTGGAAATTACCGACCAATATCTCTACTACCCACTTTCTCAAAAATCCTAGAAAAATTGTTCTGTACGCCTATCCAGATTTTTTATCAAAAAATAACATACTCTGACGATCAACACGGTTTTAGGAAATGCTTTTCCACTACAAGCGCCATAATTCCTTTCTTAAAAGATGTTACCACATCTCTTGACCGTGGAGAAAATCCTCAGGGTGTTTTTCTTGATTTATCCAAAGCATTCGATGTCATCGATCACGAAATTCTCCTTTCCAAATTGCATTCTTTAGGCATTCGTGGACTTCCATATCAGTGGCTAACTTCCTATTTAAAAGATAGACATCAACAGGACGAAATATCCTATACTAAAAATAAAATTCTTGAGCGCTGTCTTACCAAGCAGCGCCCCTTACTTGCAGCAAAACCACTTACTTGCAGAGTACTCCAATGTTCAATTCTCGGCCCTATACTCTTTTGATTGTATGTGAACGACATGTGTCATCATCCACATCAGATTGCAAAATGGTTCTTTTTGCTGATGACACTAATTTACTATGTAAGCACGCCAACGCTCAGAAAGTCTTGTCTAACCTTCCGACTTGGTTCCATGCAAATCGTCTCATTGTAAACACTGACAAAACAGTGTCTATGTCATTTCACAATAGTATCACAAAATCTTTACCCCAGGTTTCTCTTTCTTTAAACGGAACACAATTAAAAACTGTTACNNTTTGTGTTACGCATTCCGAATCTTAGTTAACGTAGTTAGTCCACGTATTTCCCGTTGCATATATTTTGCAAACGTTTACTCCCTTTTACGTTACGGCATTACCTTCTGGTGCAATTCCGGTCAGAGCATTCAGAAGAGAGTAGTTAGGATAAATTGTAAATATCACCACCAAAACTCTAGTAAACCTTTATTCAAAGAATTAAGTATCTTAACACTTCCCTGCATTTTTATTTATGAAACGGTCGTGTTTGTTAAGACCGAATTACTGAAGTGCCACCCTTGCATCATACGAAACAGTCTCGTTCAGGAACAAATTACTCGCTATAGTAATAATATTCATTGTCCTAGAGTGTCAACCACTCTTTGCCAAAAAGGACCATATCATCCGGGAATCGTTCTATATAATTCCCTGCCCAAAAATATAAAAGATATTATGAAATTAAATCTCTTCAAATTGCACCAGTACTTCTATGCTGTAGAAGAATTTATTGATTTTATTAAAAATTAAAACCGTCTTGTACCTTATCACTCTACTGTTGTAGTACTTTCAAAATATCTGACAACAATTTCAAAACTATTTTTCTGCATGCTAGTATTACGTCTTATTATTCATATAAATTGAGTTGTATTTGTACAACTGGCACGGTTGTGTACATTAATTCTGTAACCCCATTCTGGCCCGGGTTTTTCTCCGGTTTTCCTTCGGGTAGAGGAGGATTTTTTTTATAAAGACTCAGTAGGCTCTTACCTCGAGACGGCATCAATGGATATAAATTATTAGCGAATTTAGTGCTATTTAATAGTTACGAATTATCAACAATACTTTCCGAATGATTTATAGCTTGATAATAATACGTACTTGTGAAATGACTTTTCTATATTTTATTAAATACAATATTAGTTGGTATTTGTTAATACTATAAGACGTGATTAACTATTTTTTTATCGTTAGGAGTATGTTGAGATGTTTAATCGGCCGCTGCCTTAGGGCCCTTGATCGGAATTGATGTGATGGTCCCTTGCTTCCTCCCGGAGAGTAAATTAGTTTATTGTCCTCCACGTGGTCATATGCAGCTTGTAACTGCTTTTTTGACAATAAAGTTTATATTGAATAACATTAAATTCGAGATTTATTAATTCTATGGAAGCCGCCCCTATGCATTTCTTTGTATATCTTTACCAATATATTTAGGGAAACAGATCTTTCAAATCCATATTATTCTCAACGTAGAGGAATGAGGAAATAGGGAAGGTCTATTCATATATAATTTCCTGATGTACGATATCGCGATTTAGACTACGTTTTAGATAAGAGGGGTAATCGAAGAGTAATAGAGGATAAATGTTCTAATCTGCTGTTCACAACACTCCATCAGCATTTACAGTCCTTTCAGCACGATTAAGATATCAAGACAATGTCCTCTCACATTTTGTTATTACCTCAAAAAGGAATAAGTAATGTTATTCAGAGTCTCCTTGTCTCGACTGACGACTTCTTATATATCCATGTGATTTGCTAAAGAGAATTAGACTTAATTTATCCCAAGAATAAAAACATCTGGAGTGTTTCCCTATCAAATTAGGAATTATTCTTCTTGGCACACGGATCACTATAGTAAATAATCACGAAGAAGCATCAGTGAGTTTTTATAATTAAATATTATAAAAATAAATAGAAACTCTTCAAATCCGCGATTAAAAGTTTTCTAATGCTCTATTTCTCCTATGTTGATAAAGAATTTACTGATTTTAATTAAAAAAAGTTAATGAGGTATTCAATTTACCAATAAATATCGTTTTCCATATGATTTCGGATGACGGTAATTATCTTAAACTTCATCACTCCATTGTTATCGTACTCTAGATACTGATTAAATTCCTTTCTTCATACACGTTGATTTTTATCCTTTTTGTTTTCAATAATTTATTTCTAACCGTACGCAATCTTGGCTCGGTTGTGTACATTATCTTTACAACCGTATCCCATCTTCGAGTCTTCCATAGGCGGGAATTTCATTTAATGCTTTTGTTATTATTAATCTCGAATTTTTACTGCACAATATATCTACGATTCATTTTGGAATAATAAATAGATAACAGTTTATTAAATAATATATTTTATGAATATTACATCCGCCACTGCCCTTGTACCCTTGATCGGAGTTGATAGGATGGTCCCTGGCTTGTTTCCGGAGAGTAACTTAGTTTATTATCTCCCACGTGGTCATACACAGTTTGCAACTACTTTTTTTGGCAATCAAGTACATGTATTTATTTATTTACTAATGGTTGGATGTAATTGGGCAAACATGGTCATAAACGTGTAAGTATTGTCATGATGTATTTAGCAAACGATGTCACGTACTTAGCAGATTTTAATGAGCATTAAACAAATAATATTCATTTGTTCGAAAGGTTGAACTTATGCCGGAAGTAGTTATGTCAGAATGAGCTGTTCAGAAATAGGGTTTAATTGTAAATGGAACCAAATTAAGTCCTCAAGGTTGGTTTCGATCTGTCGATTTGTTTGCGGGAACAAGCTTGTTCATGTTTGTAGGTATGCCTGGAAATGTTGGCGGGAACCGTTATATCTAGCAGATTACAATTTAATTCACAACTGTTAACCCTAATTCCAAATCAGTTTGTTAAGCTGATCTCGTTACTTGTACGTATATAGATCACTAACGCATGATTACGGTAATAAACAGACAATATGGACAAATCAGTGGCATGATGGTAGTGTCTTCGCTTGTAACGAATAGCTGTGTGAGAGAATGCATGCTCGAACTATCAAAGTGAGGTTTTCATCTGGGTTTTCATCACGTTCCTCAATAACCCAACATCACTCCTTATAATAATAATATTAATAATAAACTTTTTATGCAGTTACAAACTGCATATAATAAAATAATTTACTCTCTGGAAGCAAGCCAGGGACCATCCCATCAATTCCGATCAAGGACGCTAAGGCAGAGGCGGATTTAACATATTAACATACTCCTAACGATAAAAACAGTTCGGCACCTGTTATAGTATTAACATAATACCAACACATATTGTATTTAATAAAATACAACTTTCAGAACAGTACGTTTCGACTCGTGGCTTGTGTCGTCGTCAGTAGTAAAAAATCGTAACAAGGAACATAAACGGAACAATTAAACATGATGTTGAACGAAAATAGAAACTCAAAATATTACGTAATGGACGTTAATAGTGGAACTATTCCTAAAACCACTTGTGATCTAAACCTCGACATTAGTCAGGAAATAATAGAAAAACAAATTTTGAATATCGACTTTTTCTGGACCTTCTTTATTTGCGGTTTCAAATTGTCGATCAAAGATGACAGTTTGAGGAGAAAAACGAATATTTACGAAAGTGTTTTTGTGGACTACGCTGTCGAACGTCGTTTTCCCACTTCGTACGTGAGTCCAATCGTCAAATACAGAAAAATTGTATTCTGGAAAACGAGGTTCATCTTGTAAGGAAATGCGTTTACCTACTTGAAGAAGAACATTGTGACAAGTCAACAAATCACACTTTCTCAGTTGCAACAGCGACCGACAAGATGAGGAAAAGACAATTCAAAACTAATTACATTGATGCTGAAACCACGATATTTTCATTTAAATGTTACTTATGTTTAGAAAACCTGTCGGTGTAATTAAATTGTACGCCGGGGAAGAAATGAGTGTACATGGATGTTTGAAGGGGAGAGAGGTTCTTGAAATGATCATGGTTCACGCCACAATTCTGATCAATGATCGTCTTCAAGATTATTACTTATATGTATTACCATAGCCTTATTTACTACTACTACTAATATAGAAGGCTATGGTATTACTTGTACGGCTAGAGGATCGATTATATTTAGTTTATAAAATGTGCCGGGAGAATTCATTATGCAACAATGCCTAAACAACTGAGGAACGATATCAACGTAGTGAAGCATGGGTTTGTGGTTATTAACATCATTACGAATAGAAAAGAATAAAGGTCAAAATCTTCTAACGCTGTTTCCTCCTTGATGTCTTCTCTTATTTTCAGAACACAACATTTCGACTCGTGGTTTGAGTCGTCGTTAGTGCTAAAAAAATGTAACAAGAAACTTACGGGTAGCAACGGAACAATTGAGCATGATATTGAACGAAAATAAAAACTGAAACTGTTACATGTATTTACAGATATACTTTAAATAACTTATTAGCAACTGAAAATTGTGTTTTTAACGTAAAAAATTCTTAATTTTCCTTCTACGTCGATATGGTAGTCAGCAAGCTTTTCCTCCATGGACCATCGTATTAAGAAGAAATAGACGTACAAAAGTTTCCAACTTGACTCGAGCAAAGCAGCGGACGCTCAGCTAGAATGGAAATCAACAGCTGATCGAGAATGTAATCCTTGGGTTCGCTCTAAGTGTTGGACGACTAAGCTGGTTGTGAAGCAGTAGAAAGACACGCCTAGTCAGTGACCGATTTGGCTTCTCTCCAAACACGTATAGCGACGAAGAAAAGGAACTCACGCAGAGCGGTGCGCTTCGAAGCTTTCTTCTACGCGACCTAGGGATAGGACGCGTCTATTACGATATATACTTGAAGTCATGTTTCTTTGCTTTGAGAAAATTTAACTTAAGAAAAATAACATAAGCGGGAACGCACTGTGTTTATTAGATTATTGTCTATTAGTCGCAGTAAATTACTTTATTGTCCTCAACGAGGTCATTGGTAGCTGGTAACAGCTCTTTTGACAATAAATTATTTATATATTTATTTACTGTCAGTCTAACTGGCTTGATGTTGGCACAGAATGTAACTAATCTTTTATTTCGCCATCGTCCATAAGAGTAATAATATTTGTGCCTCGCGTTATGTTGGCAAGACATTCGAATTTCTGAAAACTTAAATCTATCACCAATTTGGATCATCAATTCAATGCACTTGCTCTTGTTGCACTGTTCTGTTCCTTCTGCATCGAGTGTGTGGAATGAATATTACCTTGTGTCTTAGCTTGTTGTGTTGTTAACTTGTATTTCTTTACAGCAAATAATCGCTTTCGTGACTACTATCAATATTTATTCGGATATTGTTTAAATTCGTAGAAGTTGGCAATTTGTGTTAGGCAGCCATATTGTATAATTTTCGGCAATACACGTCTTTGATTATAGGATTCGACACGATGTATTTTGAAAAAAAACCAACACCATTGAATATGCGTTTTGTCGTTTTTTTCCTTTTTGATTCAGGAGGAATTAATGGACGTATAATCATTAGTTCAATAGATATTTATGATTTTTACGATTTACACCTGTTCGAGTCCAAAAATATCAATTACTGAAATTGTGAATACTAGAAGTACAATATTTCAAGATCATTTGAGGTAGATAAACCGAATTAAGCAAACATTTATTAAATCAGGTATTATGTATTAGCTTGTAGAAGCTGCAGTTTACCGCAAACAACAAATTCTTTAGATCTTTCACGATATTTAAATTAAACACAACTCTTATGTTTCCATATCTTTTTAAGAGATAAATTATCTCTGAGGTTATCACGATTTTCAATTTAAAATTCAAATGTAGGTAAAAAAATGAAATGAAAAGAAACGTACAGTTGACGATCGACAAGATGCGATTACAGCAACCAGGAGAGAATTGTGACGGGCGAGAAACGAACCGGGAACTTCTGCGTTTTGCAATCACATTTTTTAGTTATTTTGTGTCTTTATTTTGTTGATTGTTGTAGAACATTGATGATGGGGAAAGCTCCCCGAAACGTGTGATTTGTAATAACACATATTTATTAAAATTGGTAAAGATACATTCATTTTGTTTCCTTAACACGGATTACAATTTCCAAAAACATCGGTTGCAACCACATATATTTCATTTTCAGTTTACAGAAAGAGGAGCAGGGGATCATTCCTCATTTGTTTGGTGAGATTTTTGCAGATGACAATGTTTTTAAATGAAAGCAGTTTCATTATGTTCCAGGTATATGAGAAAAAGAATAATTTAACGCAAAATACATTTCTCAACTACACATGTGGTTTAGGGTAAGTGTTTTCATTGCTCCTGTTACTTCTTCATGAAGAAGTAACTTGTGATTAAAAAAGAATAATTTAACGCAAAATACATTTCTCAACTACACATGTGGTTTAGGGTAAGTGTTTTCATTGCTCCTGTTACTTCTTCATGAAGAAGTAACTTGTGATTAATAAATTCATTCCGTCATCTTGAAGATCAACAGCTCAAGCTTTATATCCTGCATCCCCCTTCCATCTCTGAAGACTGGTAGATGGAGTGTTCTGTTCCATATTGTTCAACCACGTTTATCTCAAATCTGCAAACAACTTTCTCTAAGCATTGGTTAAATAATATCATTGATAAAGCATTATCCTGTTTTAAACCATTGCTTACTCAAAATATTCTGGAAAACTTTCCTTTAATTTTTACAGACTATTCAGTTTCTTCCTCTTACAGACCTCCGAATATTCATGACCTGGATATTTCCATAATACTACTGCTTGGGTAACAACGAAACGGAGCTGCGTCGCAATGAAATGTATTTACAATATGTCAGTCCATTCCATATTAAATTTCCATACATTGAAATCTATAAGTTGTAATAAACAAAGTCAAATAAAAAAATATTTATTGTAGAAATGGGAAAGAAAATAAATAAGAATCCTCAAAAATTTTAGTTAGCTTTTGAAGAGGTTGTGGTTGCTTGAATGCCATCGGGTAAGATATCTTTTCACAAAGTGAACTCGAATTCATGGTAGGTACAAACTTTAAGAGTTGATATAGGACACTGTAACAATCAATTGTTGTATAGGAACATATGGACGCAAGTGACGCGGTGAGGCATAAACACGGGAAATAAATAAAAGGAAAGAGATTTAACTGCTAGGCGTGTGCGTGAAATACCTGGTATCTTTCAATGTGTACGCCAATCGCTCCATCGACGCTGTCAAGCATGTATCACTGTTGGAGTACGCAACTTTTAACAGTTATTGTAAACATTACATTTGTCAACGACGGTGTCAATAAACACTTTGCTTTTCATCTTTTATTTCTCGCGTTAGCGCCTCACTTACGCCCATACATTCCTACAATGATTGTTACAGTGTCCTGTACCAACTCTTAGAGTGATCCCGAATTCATGGTAAAACTTATTTCGATAAAAGAAAATAATATCCTGACTTCGAATTAATCTAATTTTTAGCGCTTTCCAGGCTAAATTTGAATAAAATAATTTCAAGTTTCATGTTTCATCTCAGATAACCTTTCGTGGAGTCAAATATTTCGAAACGACTAAGATGGGATCTAGATATCAATAAAATTGTAGTCCAACCAGTCACTAAGTGAACGAAGTATCCAATGATGCAAAAATTGATCGCCGGGGATAGGAATTTCGCGAAATGTCAAAGAGCTTCGAGTAGAAAGGACTTGAAACGACTTGGCAATCGTGTCGCTTTTCTTGAAAAGGAAAAGAACGTTATTCCACTGGGATGGAGAACGAAGTTACGAAGCGAAATTGACAGCAGCGATGGTAATTCATTCACGAAACTAATCTAGCCGAGTGTGATACCACATGAGCTCTGAAAAAATTGTAGTATTTTTACTGACTACGACTTCTTACACCATACGTAACTCCCATGCTTTCATAACAGGTGTTACAAGTTACATTACGTTACATTTAAAAAATATTATGATTTAAAATATCAAACTGTAGATTCCGTATTTTAAATTTTATAATTCATGCATAAAATGCTTACGCGACGATGTTGTTCGTTACAGATATTTGTTTAGCTTCGGGTTCTTGTTTCGATATAGAAAAATATTTTTTATTTCAAAAACAAACCGAAATTCTCACGTCGATGCATGTCATTTCCATTTTCCTTGGATATATATTGTTTTTTCGATAACACCCGAAGCAAAGCAGTGTTTCAACTTTGCTATCAAGGATAGTAACTAATGCATAAGATCAACTGCTTACCAGCATTGTTTATGTGAATGATAAAATCATTGGTTACCGCTTCTTCTAAGATATAATTTTTTCTTTATTATTCTCTTAACGCGCGTCAAAGCTCGTAAATGTTTGCATCCTTGGATTATCTAAGTAATTTGTGGGGAAAATTGATATCCGAATCCCTGAACTTTTATTTATATTATTATTATCCGTATCCTACTTGCTTATTTCGAAATCTTTGTGCTCGCGAAATTCTTTCCGTAAGATAACACGTACATTTAAAATTATATTAATCAAATTTGACCAGATAAATGACATTTTACACATTTATTCCCAAACTAAAGTTATTTCTTCCATTAAAAAATAAAATAAACCCTTGACCTCTGACATTGGAGCAAATACACTACCTTGGAGTGCTACGAAGGATTTAATGAACTTCTATTGAGAGCTCTGTCATATGGATCTGAGATTTCTCAAGCTAATCAATTTATACCTGAGGTGCACTGTATTCGTATCACAACGAGGCACATTACGAGGAAAGCTGTGAATAAATTGAAGTTCTGATTAATTCCAGTAAAAAGTGATATTAACATGCAACGAAAATGTAATGACACCCCTCTTTTTTTTCTGCTGGTGGTTTTATTCGACGGAAAATTTTATAGGCTAAAGACGAATCTACGTTTTTCGTAATATTTTTATTTCGTATTACTTCCAATATATTTTACATTTCAATTATTTTATTACGTATCTACAGAAGCTTAACTTTGTACATTCCTTAATCATTTATCAATCATT
Source organism: Laupala kohalensis (assembly GCA_002313205.1). Lineage (NCBI taxonomy): Eukaryota > Metazoa > Arthropoda > Insecta > Orthoptera > Trigonidiidae > Laupala > Laupala kohalensis. The sequence goes on from NNCF01127891.1 coordinate 435,960, forward strand.
CCTTGACCACAAGAAGTGAACTTATAATACTATAGTTATTATTGATAATAAATATGGATATTACGTCTTTATTTGATTTCTTAAAAATATTGTTTTCCTACGGAATCATGTCCGGATTTCACGGGAGTTCAAATTTCTTGAGTTCGGAGTTGAGGGGTTGCACCGCACATGGAAGTGAAACTTACTTCCATACGAAAATATAACAATAATTGAAATGGTTTTTGTTTTTTCGCTAAGCAATTCGTATGTCAAGAGTTTAATTTCCAGCGTGGTGGGTGTCTCAAGCGTAGAGTGGCGGAGCGGTGCGGGGAAGCATCGGCGCCAGCACTGAGGGCTGAGAAGGAGGGTGGGACGCGTGTATTGATCCACAGCCTCCACTGCTGCTAACCCAGATCCCGCCCTTCACCCCCCAGGCGTGGCAGGGGTGGTTGTCCCCGTGCGTCAGGACGGCTGGCTGCCGGCGAGGCGACAACAAGAACGCTTTATTGCTTTGATGTCTCTGGATTCGCAGGTCAACACGTGGACAATTCGCACGTATAAGAGACACTTGGCTTATTTTTAGTGTCATCACACCCAGTGGTGGATCCAAGGGGAAAGGGTGATGGAGCGATCGCCCCCCCCCCCACACACACACCAGGAATGTGAGTTGACTTTGTAAACGGCATAAAGGAGCGCGTTAAAGTCGTTAAATATTTCTTTATATTATATTAAGGATATTTATATGCAGCGCAATGTTATTGTATACAGAAGTGCATTTCAAGAGAACCACGCAAACGCAAGTACAAGACTGAAAACTAAATACTTCCGCTGTTATAAATGTATTTCATTCCCATTATTCATAAAACAGGTGATTCCTCGGAAGACGAAACTATCGATTGCGGGGGGAGGGGGGNAGATCAATTACTGGCTCCGTCCCTGATCACGCCGGGAACAAATATTTAGCTATTACTGTCAATTTAATAAAGTTTCGTAATACATTCATCTTTGGTTTCCGTAACATATTCATATTTATTTATTTATTTGGCCGAGTTTTGTCACGGCAAGTTGCATAACAAATTCGTCTGCTTTCACCTTACTTATCCTTCCTCGTGATTCTTTCCAGACAAATGCCGGGAGTGTACCCTCTCTGAACTATGAATTGAAGAGCAATAACTCGCAAGAGGAGAAAACTCACCAATAGAATGATGGCGAGTCACGTGACTGACCAAAGACTGCTAATATTCTCACGGCTCTGTGGACAGCAGTGGTGGGCCTCGTGGCGGAAAGGAGAGTTGCGTACAGTACATGGGGAAGTTGCGAAAGGGTAAGACGTATTTCACTGATGTAAATGAGGATACACTTAACGTATTATAGTATTGTTAATGACGTATTTTTAATTCCTTCTAGATGGGGTTCATGAAGCGGAAATATAGATTTTGAGGATTATTATCGATGTTATTCTCCGGTTTTCGTTCAGATTTTTTATACAGACTCGCTAGGCTCTTACCTAGGGACGGCATCTATTGAAAAAATAAATCTCGAATTTAGTGATATTTTAATACTTACGATTTATCATCAATATTTTGTGAATAATATATAGTTTGATAATAAATAAGCTTAAAAAAGAGCTTAAAAAATCCATACATGTTGACGTGTTTCAATTCTCTCTGTTGGGTAAATTGTATCAACTCACAGTACCAATTTTTCTTTAAATATTAATGTAATTGTATTTATGTTTGTTTAACAATGAAAATAAACAATTTAGAATAATGATTGTTTTAAGTTTCTTTTCAAAACCCACACAATACCGGGTAGTTCTGGTAGCAGACAATAAAATATAATATCATTAGGAGCTCATAGCAGTTTTTTTTCTTTTTGCAAATCGTTCGACTCAACTATAATAAAGGTGTTTTATTTTTTATTTGTTTTTTATTGTTTTCGAAAAATAATGTCCATTGAAGTAGATTTCTATCTAAAAAAACAAACAAACAAAATTAGATTCATCCATGTTTCCAAAAAAGTTGTATTTATAGAAAATCCTATTGCGTGAGATACAATTCGTACTACAGAGGTAAAAAGCGTGATGATTCTACGTAACATTGTAACACCACCTTTCCTCTTCCACCATGCTACAGAAACATCACAACCGATACGCTTCTCGTGACGTCATTCACTGCTGCTCTCGTTTCCTATTGGACAGAGTCTATTTTCAGAATGGAGATCTCTAAACGATTACGAACAGCTAGAAACACAAAGCGGTGAAAATCGGAGCGAATTCGTAACTCAATGTTGAGCAGTTGGCTTAAAAAGGTGATGAAATATTTTATGCAGACTTCGGAAAATGTGTAGTCTACTTTAAACAGTACAAGACAAAATCATATTGAATAATTCAGTTTTTTTTCTCTGAAAACTATAAAAGGTAAAATAATGTAATAATTCTATCTTTTCGTAATCTGTTAATTTTCGGTCATGCAGCTTTTGTTATTACTTTCAAGTTTAATCTTATTTCCATACGGCTATCGATTAAATATCATTCAACTTTTAATTTCTATCTTCATACGATGAAAAGAAAAGTAAAAAGGTATTTTAATTGTTTGAATTTCAATAAAAACCGTATTTTGGATTAGAAGAAGTTGTTATTAGGACAGATTCTTGTGGCTCAAAGCATGTCATGGTATCTGTCGCTACCTGTCCCTTGAAGCACAAGTTATTGTTTTTCCCCTCCCAAATATACCCGTGTTGAAATTTGAAAACAATCGATTTTTTCATCAGTTTTGACTTATTCATAATTCCACTTTATATTGTACACTTTTTTATTTAATTGATAATTCCCTTAAACTTACCCATTTTCATTTCATTTATTTACGTAAGCATTAACAACAAAATCGATTTATTTCAAACTATAGAAATACAAACTGCTGACAAAATACAAATTAAAATAAGAAATTCTGCTTAACTAGTAGTTTCATACATTTGATAAAATGCTCAGAATATGGTTCTTGTTTATTGATTTAGAAACTTTTCAGATTGAGTTAATAAAATGTTAATAATAAATGTTTGTGTTTGGAAACGTAAGCAATTTAAATAATATATAAATGTACTTTTTTTATATACATGTGTAAAAAATTCTGGCGCTTATAATTTCTGCATGAACATCACGTAAAAAACACTCACCAAACAGGCTTGGAAGTTATATTTTCTCTACGTGTACTTTTAGTGCCAAGGGCACCTAAAAATATGTAAATCTGAAAGTATGAGAAAATACATTGATTTACTGTTCATGTGCTGTTTAAGGAATTATTTACAAAGTCTATTAAATAAGAAAAAAATGCATTTTTTAGTCCGAGGGTGGGGGAGAGATTCCATCCTTTACCCCACCTTTAGATAAATCGAGATATTTTGAAATGATTTTCTTGATTTACATCATGTATAACTCAGTAAATTCATCATTCACCGTTTCGAAATCTGAGGTAATTCAAGTGAAATAAATTTTTCCTTCCCCTTTGTCTATGCGCCAAATAATCTCTAGTTGTCTCCGAATGTTGAGTAACGCGGTCGTGACTCAGTGTTTTGGACAGCCCTGCAAAGTATCTCACAAGGCGACTACTATTAGGAGAAGACTCGTAATTTGCTACGCGCAGCGCAGTGGAAGAGTCAAACGCCGACACCGGTGGAGGAAACCAGAGCGATGAGGAGGAGGAAAGATGGTTCACTGGGAAGAATGAAAGAGATTATGATAATATTAAAGAAGAAGATGATAAAACCGAGCGATAAATAATCAGTGGCGGATCTATAGGGGGGGACTAAGGGGACTATAGCCCCCCCCACATCGGACCTGAACTCTTACCAGATAAAATTGAAGTTGACAAATGACTTACTTTGTAAAAGTGTTACTAGGTTAATAATTGTTATTGGTTATAACTGTTATTAGATATAATTGTTATTGTTATTAAGAATACCAGATTAATAAAATTAAAATGCCATAATAATAAAACTAATAACACCACGTTCATAACTAATAAATAATTGTTATTAATAATAACAAAAGATTGTTAATTATTTATTTGATGCATTCCATTTAATGTAATATTTATAAAATGTGTGTTGTAAAACAATTTTTAAACAAAATGGTCCCCGGTTAGCACCGATTTGATAGTGTGGGAAACTCAGGTTTGCTGATGCATCACTCTTATCAGGTTAACCCCCACCTCCCGGTTTCTACGAACCCTACAATTATCCGCTTTCAATTCATTTCTTCTCGTCTTCGAAATAAATAGATTTTTCCTTTTGCTATGAAAGGGGCGGGATGTTATATCGGAATTTGGGGAAACACAGGAACTAAAAGACTAGCTACCAATTAGAGCTAATTTTTGTCTATTGTTTAAGACATGATTTTCATATAAGCATATAAGAACACGTAATATATTTATTGATAAAAGAAAATAATAAGTGAAAATTGCTTACTGATCTCCAATCCCCGCATCGGTGTATCAGACATCCAATTTGTGGATAAAATCAAATAAGAAAGCAATTAGTTCTTATGGACTTATAAAATCGTGAATAGATATAATTGCATAATTCGAAGACATTTCTTTAAATTAACGAAAAACATCGATGGTGCCGGATCAGAAGTATACTATAATTATCACTCACTATCAAAAGTTTTCTCAATTAGCTTGATCCGTTCAGCAATTGTATGGGACCAGGGGGGAATTATGAGTTTCGATAAACGTATGTACAGGTGCTCCACTCTTTCCTCAATTTTTGCGAACTTAGACGTAACACTTTCTTCTTAGTTGAGGGCAACCATTCGCTGTGAGGTAAGAAACTTAAAACTATATGAACAAAATAACGTAAAAAGTAAATAAATTAGTAAATTTATTGTCAAAAAGTACCAGTTACAAACTGCAGATGACCACGTGGACGACAATATACTAATTTACTCTCCGGTAGCAAGCAAGGTCACCTACTAACTGATTGCAGAAAATACACCAGAATACGGAGACAAATTGGTCTGGCTGCAGATTTACCAACAATTCTCGGAAATGAAACGGATGATGTTAATAAACTATTGAATTCAATAAGTAGATCGGGGCTCCTCCCACAAGTTCTCGGGAGGGTTTAAATTTGCATTCTTCTTTCCTCTTCCCTGTTTTCTTTCCTTTCCGTAATTTGAAAATTATAATTTTTAGTTTTTTTCTTCCCTTTTTATGATATAATGTGTTCGGCAACTGTTTCCTTTCCTTTTATCTTTGTAATGAGATATTTGTTGAATTCAGGAGGGTTTTTTAGTGCGTATGGTCGAGGTATTCGGCGATTCCCACACACGGGGAAGAGTCTTCTCTATAGTGCGAAACTGCATTTAAAATTTGCAAAAAAATTATATTTAATGAAAAACGAAAGAGTACATATTCTTATCAAACGATAAATTATTCGGAAAGTATTGTTTATAAATCGTAACTATTAAATAACACTAATTCGAGATTTATTATTTCAATAGATGCCGTCCCTAGGCAAAACCCATAAAAAAATCCGCCTCTACCCGAAGGAAAAACGGAGAAAAATCCGTGTCAGGATGGGGTATACCAGGATACTTAATACCAGGAAAGGATAAATAATTAATACCCGGAAAGATATTATTTGTATAATTTTTACTTTTTTAGGAACGATTTTTTTTTGGAAAATTGCCGACCCCTCCCTCTTAGAAAAGAAGTCGCAGTACGTTATGAAATGGTGATGGAGAGGAAAGAGGGTGATCTGACAGCGTCACCAGCAGCGAAGTGTCTATCGCAGATGACAGAGGAGCTTTGACTGTGTTGAATGGGCATTCGCGTTTGAATTAGGTCGCACGTGCAGCGGGAATGGAGACCAAAGGGAGAATGAGGTTTAGCAGCAAGAGGCTCATCTCCTTTCACGCTTGATGTTTCAGCTTCCAAAGCCACCAAGTTGGAGAGGATTTCACACCCAAGGGCGTTAGGTAACCCTACTAATTCTGGTGTGATATGGAGAGTCCAGTCATTAGGTGTTCCTATGCGTATAGTTTTGGAGAAGTAGTGATTTTTGCTCCTTCGTGGTTATGAGGGCGCCGGTTACAACTTTGTCTCCTCGAGACGGTTCGCAAAATATGAACATAAAAAAATTTAAAAATTCTAAAAAATAGCGTTCTTTTCGTGTTTTTGATTCGTTACGAAGAAAATATTTATTTGTAAAAATAAACTAGATAAAATTTCCTGTAATCTATTCCTTGGTGTGTTTTTGTCAGGCGAATAGTCTATTCGTTAGAACGAGTTGAATTTGTAGATTCTGCTGGATATAAATTCAAATCACAGTAACGGGCAAATTATTTGACAGAAAAAGCACAGGAAGTAATTTGTCGGAATTTTTTTGCTGCATTCTTTTTGTAATGAAATATTCTTCAAAAGTTCACATCAATTAGTACAACTAAAACTATAAATGGATCGATTCTTAGTAGTGAATAAGATTTACGGACGAAATCAACAATGATATCGATGGATCGTGCGTGTTTGTACCCCAGACGTACTAAAATAACACCCAGATTAAAGAAAAACCATAACAAGAAAGTCTATAAACACAAAGTAATAATGTCGTAAGTTATTTAAACATAGACCACTTACATTATACAAATGTTATATATTGTGGATTTGGTTAAAAGAGAGAAAAATAAACTCGCTAACGTTTCGTTTATATCATAATCCTCATAAGGGTTTGTTAAAAAATATTCCGTCTAACAGAGCATTCCTGAGAATGGTCAGAGAAATTGATTCACACCACACACAACCCCTCTTCCAATCCACACTGTTGAAGACATACGACCTTATGACGGACGAATACTATATGTTTGTAATAGTCTTTAATTATTTATTTAATTTGATTACAAGTCAAACTACCCCGCTACAGGTCCCGAAGGTTCCCAAGGCGTTCGCGGAGGGTAATGCTGCGCATCTTCCTGGCATCGGCACTAGGAGAAGGAGATGTTAGCAGCATCTTTTTCCGACCGGTTTGACCCTGGGGTTAGACCTGGTATTCATTTTATTGCAGGCTGAGGAGACCCGGGAGTCAGTCTGGATGCTGAGGAGTGATTTAAAATCCCCAGGGTTCGAACCCCACCATCCAGCCAGCAACTCAGCGCTCTATCCACTGAGCCACGCTGACTCCAATTTGACTATACAATGAACGTCAACTAGTACAACTCTGTAGTCATTACATGAATTCAAAATGTCAAGAGCAACCCAGCGATGAGCGAGTGATCCATTCAAGAATCGCTCGATATCTCCGAAATACGAGTAATAATTTCAACTCGAAGGGTTTGAGTGACTCAGAATAGTAAGAAATGTATTGTCAAAAACGCAGTAAAGGTTATACTAGCGTAGGTAGAATTAAATCATTAAAATACCATAAATCGGCATAAATATACTAAGTGACATGTATTTATTGTGATTTCAACTTGAAAAACACGCCTCACCAGCCATTTAAATGAAATTATTGCAATTACAATTGATGGTGTAATACATTGCGTCTTATGGAGAAAACACTTATTTACAAAACATGACCAACTGTTGAATCATGAAAGTGATGGAAGTTTACTTTGATTTGTAGTAAATTTTCCGTAATATTTTTACATCACTTTTATCTATATTACTTTTATTTATCACCGGACATTTCAGAAAGTTATTTAACTTTTTCTGAGGTGAGGTGAAAATATCACGAAACCGTTGGGCTCGGCCGCCATGTCTATATGTTTCTCTTATGCATTTCAAACGAGTCAAGCGAGTTCCTGAATATTGTTAGTATTATTTTATTAACTGACAGATACAAATTAAATCATGTTTTTTCTTCGTAATTATTCCTATTGTTGCGGTTTAGAACAATTAGAATAAAAATAAAGAAAACTTTTGTACATTTCAGTGATTTGACTAACGTGGGGTGCTCGTCCTACTTTGAACAGCATACGACCATGTAGAGGACAATAAACTAATTTACTCTCCGGAAGCAAATAAGGGTACATCCCATCAATTCCGATCAAAAGGCAAAAAGGCAGCGGTGGATTTATTATTTCTCAAAAAATTATTAAACAAATACGTACTGCTATCAATTTATAATTCAAAAAATAAGCCATAACTATTAAAATCACTCAAATATCGAGAATAGTAATAACAATAGTATTAAAAACACTCCACCTCCTAGACTCGAACCTAGTGGACCTATCTAGGTATCCGCCTGTACCCGGAGGAAAAACCTAGGACTCCAATCAATTAGAGCGAAATAGACTTAACTCGTTCTCAAGAGCGACAATGACAGAAATTAAGAGTGTAGGAAATAGTCTCAGCAATGAAAAATATGAATACAGTAGATCCCCTCTTAACCGGCCTCGGGTCAACCAATCCTTGGATTAACCGGCCTATCCCGCAGAAACCTTTTTTCTCTCTTTCAGCGTATGACTGATTTTTTCAAACAATGATACATACAGGTTAATATATGTAATCGTACTGTATGTAATACATATGTATGTACGTACATTAAGTCTTCATGTATTGTATAAGTTCGTATTGTTTAATTTTTTCGTGTTCGTTTATATATATTACAATAAAATGAGTTGGTCTCATTTTCTGTTTTATTGCTCATAACCTGATGAAATTGTAGTCTCTTTCTCATCGAAAATCGATTTTTCATGGGAACCTCTGATTAAGTGGCCAGGGTCGCGGTCCCGACCAGACGGGTTAAGCAGGGTTCTACTGTGTAACTCATCCCAAATACTCAGTGTCCGCAAGCGAGAAGCTACGCCCCGGGGGATTTAAAGCGCTCTGCTCGCACACGGTGTTTCCGCTTATTCAGCCGAGGAAGGTCCAATCGTGTGCGGAAACTGGTTTCAGGAGGTGAGTAGCCGACGGAGCGCTGGTGGTGGGCGGTCCAAGGCGGATCACGGTGGATCCCCGGCGCGACGCGGCGCGACGCGACGCCTCTGCCAACGTCATATGATCACTTCACTCACAACATGGTAAGAGCTACTCGCTAATACGGAAGAGTGATAGTAGATCCAAAAAAAACAGAATTAATGACACAGTTACTACTCTGCTGGTAGATAAAGTGAGATTACATCAAATGTAAGTAACACGCCTGAAGATGTCTTGGACCAACTTAACTATACGGTCCAACGCCGTAAAAAATATCCAGATGAGATATCGAAAAACGGCTTTTTTGCCATGATTCTGGAAAAGACTTTGTTCTCGGAAATTACAAATTGAATCATTTTATGTGAAAAGAAATCCCTTTTTCGATGTCAAATTTAACATTATCGCCCTATCCTAACCTTATTCTTCGTATATCCTTCCGCGAGTGCTGCTACCTCCACCATCTTCACACTTACAACAGATTTTCTGAAAACGGAATCGCCGGATCTAACAAACCTAACATCGCCGACTGTGATCGAACAATTGTTTATAATTGTTCATGGCTCGCTGTCGCGAGACATATTCTAATTATCATACCCTAACATACTAACATAAACGGTGGCGGAGAGAAGAAATTAGTGTGGAAAAATATTTCTTTATAACTACCGTAAATATGAAAAGCGAAGAATACGGCTTATATTTTCAGAACCGCAATAATATTTGTAGTATTACGACATAAATTATTTTTTCGAACCCTTGTGGGACCATATTCTTAAGTTTGGCCGATGTCTTGAATAGAAAGACGAAACGTAGTGTACAGAAAATTATTATAGTTTTAATATGATTTTAACAAAATTTTTTGACATGTTGTATTTTTACTGGTGCATTTATCATAACAATAAAATTTAATATGTGTTACGTGTGTTTTTATGTAAGGTTATAAAAACAGAATAGCTGTATGCTTAAAGCAAAAAAGGGCGAATTAACTATTTTAAATAAATTACAACAAGTAGATAAAGTGAGACACGATTTTCACCATTTTTCTTATTATTACATACTTTGTGTATATAAATAATCATACCTTCCACATTTCACTATGTTATACTTTTATTTATTTTTTCTATTTCTGTGTAGATGACCAAGATACGTATGAAGAGAGATGGATGGATGGTTTCTTTTTCTCTCTGAAATATTTTCCTTCTTTGTATTTAGATTATTTTACTTCAACTGATGTTAAATGTATTTACAATAATGTAATTGTATAATTAATGGGGTTAAGTGTTAGAGAAAGGCTTATGCTGAAACATCGCCTCTAAATAAATACATTATTATTATTATTTTGTAGTTGAATTTTGTTTTCTCAGCAAACGCTGATTGATAAAATGACACGGGTCTAGTGGCCAAGTGACCATTTCTCTCTCAATTTTCTAGAGTTAAAAACTTTATAACTATATGGGAAGTTGCAATAATGGTGACTTTTGGCAGATATTTGTAAATGTGTTTGAGTACATTTAATGTTTTTACACTGGAAGTATAGTTTTTGGAATAACTCCTGTAACAGATCACTATTGGGACTAAATGGAATTATTTCATCTTTCAAATTCTATGAACTTCCTAAGAGAGGGGGATGTATTTTGAAATTTTCCCAGCTATTATCTTCTGTGGATTATTAGTGTTTGGCACTGCAATATCTATGAGGAATGTGGTCTTACTACTTTAGTTACTGAACGATACATCTGGACGGTTGTGGTGGATGAACTTGTCTGTGAGAATGACTTGATCAAAATATAATTTACGGGTTTTGTTCTCCAACACTGTCTCTAGATGAAACTTGTAATATGGGGTGAGGGAGTTTGTATTTATACGCAATTTATTATTATTGTTATTATTATTATAGATTTATTTCCAGAATACTTGAAGAAAGCCTTTGGCATTTTTGAATAACACTACTTCGGTTTGGACAACCACCTTAATTCAAGTATTTTCACAACCTGATTATAATAGCGAATACCATTTGTACAAGATGGTATGTTAACATATAATTATTTATGTAATGTAGATTATAACATGTAGCTATCTATTTTTATTCTTATTTTAGGGAAGAGCAGAAATAATAAATCCGCCTCTACCTTAGGGTCTTTGATGGGAATTGATGGGATAGTGCCTTGCTTACTTACGGAGAGTAAATTAGCTTATCATCCTCTACGTGCTCTTACGGAGTTTATAACTGCTTTTTTGAAATTAATTTTTTAGTAAAAGAAAAACCAGGAAATAGTTTTGTCATTATTCTTGTCTACTATCACATTCCATAAAAATGTAGTCTACTTACAAGGTAGTTCTAAATATTTAAATTAGGAAGTAGTTCCTACCAATCAAAATATCAATGGAGTTTCTATCATCTGATAGTAATTTCCACACCTATTATGCTAAATGACCTGTGTCCGTGTGCATATGGGAGAAAGGATATGGGCCATATTATGTGGGGCCGTTGCATGGGTCTGAGAATAGTTGATTTTTGCGATATTCATGAAGAATAGAAGAACTTTCTTGACGACAAAACGAGACTAATAGAAAACAAGGAAATATTTAAAAACTTGAAGATAAAGTCACCAAATTAGGAAAATAACGCGATGAAAGTAAAGAAAATCAGTAGATCATATGACAAATAAGGTTACATTAACAACCACTTCGAAATAATGACTTTGGATTCACAAAAAAACTACTGATCGATTAATAGAACTATCGGCTATCGGTCCCTACTCACTACAGTTTCGTATTAGTGTTCGAGACATTATAGGGAACGGATCTACTTCCATGTCACAATGTGGCGTATTCCATTTCACACAAGATACATAACATAAAAAGCAAACATAAGAATGTTATTAAAATCTTGTGTTGCGTACACGAAGCGAAAGACGTCTGTATATTACGTAACGCGGTCTGGGGGGAAGGGGCCGGAGGGTTTTGTTCTGTTACACCGTTACACTGCGTTACGGTGGGGCAGGTTTGGAATTATGCTAAGTTTTATTGGGTATGTTTTAGACGGTGCTTGTCAACCTAGAAGTTTCTCTCATCAATTAATGTTCTCGACCGCTAGTGAGAGTACAGAGTAATGAGGAACATATAATTACTAAGAGTGTATCAAAATTTGTCCCCACATATTCCGAAAAACAACAGAAAAAATTAACCCTAATGGGGAGGTAAAGCTGGTGTTATGTAATTATTCGAGATGGGGTTACAGGTGCGATATGGAGGGGAGAAGGGGTGTTAAAAGAAGAAACTTTTGTATTACGGCCTAAGAGAATCGAATCTGATCGTCGACATCAGCACAGAAGTTTTCACCGTTGCTGTTAAAACACAATAGCAAAATTGAATTAAAAGAAACGAAAATCCTAAGAGTCGTTTGTAAGAAAACTATTTTTTGTAGTGTTTGTAAAATGGAAAATGTAGCGTTCTATTGAAGCTTATCTACATGGGGCGATAGGAAGTACGAGGTGGGTGGTTGGGGCTATTGTTAGAAGGTGGGCCACTTAGCTGGGCTTACCGACATCTTGGAGATATTAGTAGGAATAGTTAGTAAGAGATAGGAGTAGTAGGATGTGGAGGGTTCGCTTTTCAGTGGTCACAGCTATTGGGATGACTTGGTGGTGAGCAAGAACGTTTACCAACCAGGGGGGAAACGTTTTTTCAACAAGTAATAATCGCATCATGGGTAATATCATTTGGATTTTACCTTGAATAAAATTAATATAAATGAGACATTATTCCAACAGGTGTCGCTGGTATAAAGGCGTGACCTTCAGAATAAGAAGAGTACGGGGTCAACATCGTAATTCCCTTTGGACTCTTCGCTCCAGCGTCGTCTTTTGTCTTGGTACGGTAGGGAGGGGGGAGATTAGAGTCCTTAATTTAAAGAAAATAGACAGTCGCGTCCACAGCAATAGAGTCCGTAATTTCTCATAACAACAAGCTTTACTACGCGCAAATTATTGTAGCTTCTTTGGTGCCAGCTGTCACTCGATTCTCGCCTCATAGTGATGGAGTTGGTACGAAGGGAGGAAGACACGTCACAATCACGTGACCAACTACTGCTGATTAACACTACTATGATAAACTGCGCTTAGTATTTTCCTGGAATATGAGAAATTCCGCATCATATTTCCGCCCCCGACTGTTCTCTCTTGATTAAGGTCTCTAGGGAAAATGGGTGTTGCTGGCGGAATCGATTCCCAGAGTGGTTCGCGTGTTTGGAATGGCTCTCTAAAGCACGTTATGACCTTGACACTCCCATTTGGTTTCCACTGGCTCTGCTCGTAACGCAAATACTAATAGAGCAGGGTATTTTAATCACGTAATACAGTCATCCTCGGTTTTAGTTCGTTTCGGTTTTCGTCGCTTATTTACGAGATGATTGTCATCGGTTAACTCGGATTTCGTTGCATGCCAACGAGATCTCGTTTTCTGAAAATCTAAGAACGACCCAAATGCTCTCGTGATCAGTGAGGACACATTTTTATAACATTTACAGTCTTAAAGCGAACAATTAAAAGTAACATTTTGGGAAAATTCTTTAAAATGTAATGTACATTAATTTTGAAGCCCCATCCTGGCTCCGGTTCTTCTTCGGTTTTCCTTCGGGTAGAGGCGGTTTGTATATACAGGTTCCCTAGGCTCTTGTAGACATGAATACTATTGTAATAATTAATCACCAATTTAGCCTTATTTTAATACTTACGATTTACAAACAATATTTCACGAACAATCTATAGTTCGATAGTAATACTCGTATTTGTGAACTACCTTTTTTGTGTTTTATTAAATACAAATTTGTCAATATTAATCTTGTTTTAAGTCGTAGCTAACTATTTTTATTTTTATCTTAGGACTGCGCTGGAATGTGAAATCCAGAGTTCATACAGAGTTTGTAACTGCTTTCTTTACAATAAATTTGTTATAAAATTCGTTATTATTATCTCATCACTATTATTTTGCTGATGCTCAGCGTCAAAAATAAAAAAAAGAATAGACCCCAGATGACGGATCTAACCATATCAGGTGCGACTTGAGAACACCCCAATTTCGCATACTTTAGACATACTACCGTGTATGTCGTATGTCCAATGTACTCGAATACTACGTACATACTAGTGCTTCTGTGATATGAGTAAATTTGCAACTCGCATAGCTGATATATTATAACTAAATGTAAACGTGAGTCGCTCTGAAGACGGAATTCGTAGGGAACAAAAAAGCAAGTGAACACAGGTAAATTAATAGCAAATGATATCATTATGATATGAAAGTAAGCACTGGAAATTGCTTACACAGATTAGCTGGAATTCTATTCCTCTTTCACAAGTGCGATAAAAATTTCGTAAGTGAATGTAACGGGGACGAATTATCTCAGTAAGTAGAATCTGGCAATCTCACTTATCCAACGACAGATAAGACTTAATGATGTCGTGTATCTCCTAAGCGGAACAGTACATCTTTCACATTGAATTTTTTTTGGCATAACACGGACAAGGGATTGTTTGTATTTGATATTGTTGGAGGGGGTGTCAACAACGTATAAAATACAATTTAACAATTTACAACGAGGCAACTGGTGTCGAGAACGCACTCGTTAGCAGCGTAATATAAACACGAGTGTACCAATATTAGCAAAACTGTCATCAAAATTCAGCTCCTTTTATATTACAATTTTATTAATCAATTTCTCGGGAAAAATATTTAATTTTTCAATTTTTTTCAGAAAAGTACCGTTTTGCGCATCTTAGAAAACTATCAATTTTTAAAATTTATTGGATGAAAACTAACTTATCGGTTTTGACCAAATTGTAACACAATACATTCCAGCGCGTTAAAATTCTCGAAGATGAGTTTTCATATCCTTCAGAAAAAAAATTGTGAATTTTTGTACACTCCTTTGATGTACACTAATTTGATCCGGGGCCAAAATCTATTTTCTATTTCTAAAATATAAAAATCCTTCTTAATGTTAAATGTATGTGTGTTTTCTACTAGGTGGTTGGCGAAGTGTGAGACTTTGGTGTTATTTTTCCATGCATTTATGTGTTCTTGTACCCTTTGTTTGAATGTTCGTCCAGACTGCCCTACATACAAGGAGGGACAATCACTGCATGTGAGAGCATACACTCCACTTCGGAGGAGATGGGGAGTGGGATCCTTAGTGTATAATAAGGTTGTGTTAAGTGTTTGTGGAGAGAAGAAGGTAGTGTGAATTTTGAAATGTTTTAATGAATTAGCGATTTTAAGCGAGAGAGGGTCTATGAAAGGGATTGCATGTCTGGTTTGAATATTCTTGTTTGGAGTAAGAGATGTGAGGTTCTTCGTGTGATATAATCTAACTTTCTTAGTGATTATATTATCAATGAGCGAGGTATTGTAGCCATTGTTTGATGCTATAAGTTTTATTGTGTCTATTTCTTTTTTGATTTTTTCTGGTGTGAGTGGAATGGTGAACAGACGATGGACCATGGCGTGGAAGGCAGCGCGTTTGTGCGAAGGAGGGTGTTGTGAAGAATTGTGAATGGTTGTGTCTGAAAATGTGTCTTTCCTGAATATGTCAAACTGGTGGCGGTTGTTTGCTAAAGAAATAGAGAGATCTTGGAAATTGAGTGTTCTATTGTCATTTTCAATTTCTGTGGTGAAGGTTATGTTAGGGTGAAGTGAATTGAGAAATTGAGTAAAAATGTCAAGTTGTCTGTGAGTTCCCGTCCAAAGAGTGATTACGTCATCTACGTAGCGGTACCAATAGATAATGTTGGGTAGAAGGAAATGTCCTGAGTCAAAAATTTGTTTTTCAAGATTGTCCATAAATAAGTCTGCAAGTAATGGGGAGAGGGGGGAACCCATGGGTAGACCTGAGTTCTGTTGGTAGAATTTATTATCAAATTTAAAATAATTAACATCTAAGCAAAGAGAAATGAGGTTGAAAAGTTCTGTTTTTGCAAAGAGGGGGCAAGACGCGGAGTCTAGGGTGTCACGTAAAAGAGTTTTACAATCAGATGGAGGGATACTGGGAAAAAGATTTTTGACATCGAAAGAGATTGATTTAGCTTTAGGAGGAATAGGAATGTTTTTAATTTTCTTGGCCAGGTCCGTACTATTCTTAACGGTGAGTGACGGACATAAATTGGTGTGTTGGTGAAAGTGTTTGTTTAGGTGGTATGCTAGTCTGTGTGTGATTGTGTTGGTGTAGGAGACAATGGGTCTTATGGGTTTGGAAGTCTTGTGGATCTTAGGTAAACTATATAGCCGTGGAGGGGTTGCGTTAGAAGGAAGAATATTCAGCGTGTTAGGAAAAAGGCCTTGTGATTCTGAAATTTCGTGTTTTAATTGGACAACAAATTTGTTGGTGGGGTCTTTGTTTAGGAGAGTGATGTCATTGGACTTAATGAAATCATACATTTTGTTCGAGTAATCATTGTGGTCCAAAATGACGGTAGTGTCTGCTTTAGTGATGATTATACCCTGATTTAGAGTTTTTCCTTTGAGGTTATTAGCAATGATCAGTTCAGAATGATTGTGTTGGGTAGAAGGCTTTTGTAAATGTTGTTGTATGGTGTTAGTGATAATTTGTTTTTGTAGATCAGAGGATTTTAATTTAGTTAGAACGTTATCAGTGTAAATACAAACTTGTTTTATGGAAGAACTGTTGGTATTGCAGGGAAGGAAATACTTTAAACCTTTTTCTAATAAAGATATTTCATCGTGAGACAATGAAATTGTAGAAAGATTTTTTAGTCTTGGGTGAAAGTTTATAGTAGACAGAATGTTGCATTTAGTGGGTTGTGGGAGTACGCAACTTTGTCAGCTTCCTCGTCTGCCTTTGTTCGAAATTTCGTAATTTTACATATCTATAGTATTCTAAAAAACAACATCATTTCCCTATTAAATGAACAAATCCCTGAACTTCATTCCCCTCTCATGAAACTAACCTTCAAATTCCTTCCCTCTCACCCCCAAATCTCCAGGACACTGCACCCCACTCCCAACAGTTAAAACCCTGTGAAATTCTTTCCGTCTTCTGCCGCCAGTTCCTGGAAAACACCGACAGCCCCCTTACTCCCCCCGCCCGCCCCGCAACACCATTCACCTTCTATATAATGACCGTTCGGCGCACTCTGCGCACTCGCCAAAAATATTCCTCAATACTCAGGTATGTAATTTTGTCGGTTTGCTCACTCTGTATTTGTTTTCTTTTATTCATTTTTCATTGTTCTTCCCTTTCTTTATTTCAACAACAACAAAAATTACACTTCTTTCGATACAGTTTTACTGAATTATTGTATACTTTCATATTATCTTTCTATTTTTATTATTGTCATTTTATGTTCATATATATTTTTCAGTGTATGTTACGATGGCTGCTATGCAGCCGAAAAAGCTTTATACCAATAAAACAATGAGCAACATAGAAACGTCTTTCAATTTATCATTCTTTGATAATGTTCCACAATTACCAAGTCAAAACATTGAGGACAAAAAATGAGGGAGGGGGGACAAAAATGAATGGGCGACAAGAAATGAGGGGGCCAAAGAATGAGCGGTAGGACAAAAAATGAGGAAAATAAAAGTTACCCTAGCCCTAATAGCGTCGGGATCGATAAGAACAAGAGGTGACCAAGGAAGGTCAGGAAAGAGGAAGGAAGGAGCCTCGCACAAGTAAGTGGAAGTAATGCCAGACTCAACTCGGGGTCCCATGTTTGCCAAACACGTACTTACTAGATGTAAGTCCCCTGGGGGGAAACTTTACTCTTGATCAACAATTATTTACTGATGTCTCCAGATGAGCAACCTCAAACGAAAATCTATTCAGTAAAACATTATGGCACATCACCCATCTCGATTAAACAATCGAAATCCCGCGAGCGGCTGACGATCGTGGTCAGTGGAGGAATAACTAGCACTGCCTTCTCTCAGAGCTATCTTGAATTGTCAGTGTTTGTGCTGACAAAAGGCAGTGTTTACACGGTACGAGAAAATTCGATGCCAGAGTACGTCAGTTATCCGACAACGAATGGCAGGCTCATTGACGTCTGTGTTCACTCTACTGATAACGCAGACAGAGAAATGCTGACCAGAAACACTGTCCGTGTAATCGCATCTTTAGCGTGGCTCAGTGGGCTGAGTCTATTCCGAGGAAAGCGATCGGAGCGGGATGCTGACCTCATCTCCTCCTCGTGTTAATTGAGAAATTGCAGAGCTCTACCATTTCTGAGCCAGAAGGGCATACCTCGGTTTCTTCTCTCTCATAATGTCCTTTTCCGTTTATTATAGTAATGCTTCTAGAGACATCTGGTGGTGCACACAGTATCCAAGGACTCGGGAATGCCAGGGTAGCACTAATGCTACCCCGAGAAACACGAATGGAGGTAGAATGACAGTACAATGGCAAACCCGATGGAAAAGGGAGATTAGGGAAGGAAGACTAGAATACATACCAAACGTGAGATTCCGAATAAGGACAAAATACTTCGAGCCAAACAAATATGTTACAGAATTTATAACAGGACATGGAAACTTCGAGGACTACCTAAAGAGGATTGACACCAGAGAGAGGCGTCGATGTGTATGTGTGGTGGAGATGTAGAAAATAGTGATCACAATCTTTACGACTGTGACAATTGTGGATATGAAAGAGGTAGATATATAAAATACCTAAAAGAAGAAGGAATATTTTTCACAGAGGATAAGAGTAAATATGTAGCAACAGTGGAAAAAATTTCACATTATGAACTATGTTACAGACGTAGGACAGCTAAGAAATATAATTAACAGAGAGGACTAAAGAAGCTAGAGGTAGATGAGGATCCGTCACCTTGTGCCAGGGACAGGAACGTTGCCATATCGACAGATGCGACAACACAGCAAACACAATGACGGAGAGAGAGAAAATAGAAAAATAAAGATCGAAATGAGTCTCGCAATGACTAATGTTGCAGGTGAGACGATCGATGTAATCGTTGCCAAAAAGAAATTTAAAAAAGTAAAATGGCATAAAGATATTCATATAGTTTGGAATACTGATTTATAGAGTCAAAAGTCAAGTCAAACTATCCCACAACAGACCAGAAGGTGCCCAAAGGGTTCGCGGAGGGTAGAACTCCGCAATTTCTTGGCCTCGACACTAGAAGAAGATGTGGTCAGTGTCTCGCTCCGACCGTTTTGACCTCAGGATAGACCCTGGTACTCATTTTACAGCAGTCGGAGTAGGCCTGGGAGTCAGTATGGACGTTGTCTGGTTTATAGAATAGAAGAACGAAATTACCAAAAGAAGAGAGGAGTGAATAGAAAATAAAACCTGCAGAGAAGCATTACCGCCCACTCCAAATGCTACGAGATTTTGCCCGGTTGGATGGGAGACAATGCAATAAATGAATCTTTGCCTTCGAGACGTCAACAGAAGAAAAGCTCTCATAGAGATTGATCATCACGAAAGCAAGGTCGGGAAGAGATTCCGTCTCCGGCAGAATTAGAGCGAGGACAAACATTAGATTGAGCCACGTCTCATACACCAAGAAGGAGTTTCAGTTGTTGGCGCAGGTGCTTTTCATAAGGCGGATCTAACGTAGGACAATTTCTTTCCCAAAATGATCGAGCATCTTTTAAGTCTCAATACTCGGATAATTGAAAAATAGATATATTTTTTTTCAGAATAGACTAAAACAATCTCTGAAAAAATTCCAATATAGATATAGACATTTTCCACGGTGTATAATTAAACGGTGAACAATTAAAGAACAAAAATTTGGAAAAAAAAATTCCCCAATGAAAAAAGTCTTTCTTGTTTTCAATTTTGCGTGCTAGTCATTCTCTAAAACATTACTTCGCATATCTCAAATTAATTATCCATATTATTAAATACATTACTCGTTCGAAAAAACAAAACAACATCTGGTCTGTGGTAATTATTTGAACAAGAATATAATGGGTCGTGTGTTTTTCTGATGACACAGTGAGAAGAAAAAAAAGGGGGAATTTTGTACCTTTATAAGAGACTTTTAATTCAATATAAGTTAGTTAAAATGAACGTAGAATCTATAGTTTGATCGAATAATCTGCAGTTTGATAATAATACGTACTTGTGGAATTAATTTTTTGTTTTATTGAATAGAAATATGTTGGCATTACGTTGATATTATAACACATAACTTAATATGTTCATTCTTATCTTAGGAGCATGCTGAAATGTTAAATTCATCTCTTCCTTCGGGTTGATGGGATGATTCCTTGCTTGTTTCCGGAGAGTTATTAGTTTATTGTCCTCCACGTGGTCATTCGCAGTTTGTACAGGATTTTTTGACACTACAATATTGTTATAATATATCTATGTCCGGGTGAAAATGAACTCGAACCCCAGACCTCCTGTTTCTCCAAAAACAACTTCTGTACTTCACCTCCATCTGTCCAGCTTGTGAGAATCCATTAATTTTAAATTAATAATGAGTACAATGAGAACTAGTACAAGTAAAAATATTTCGTAAGCGAGCGGACTCGCTTACATTCGGTTACATTTCTGCTACGCAGTGGCGAGGAAGACGGCCGTTGAAAAGGGCACAGGGTTTTGCGTTTTGTTGTTTGTACGACAGTTATAAAAGTTCAGTGAAAAGAAGAGCGGTTGAGTACGACGCGTTTATTTTTGGCTAGAAGTTGGGAGGGGATAGGAAATTTACTTACACATAAGGGATGGCGTCGTTAGATTTGAACTACGAACCAATGGAAAATTACCAGAAAGACGTTGAAGGAGGCGAGGTCAGCGTTAGTGACCAATTTTGGGTTTTAAAAACTCATGTTGTGGGTCAGGAGAGAGGTAGAAGCTCTTTACAAATTTAAAAGGATGAGAGGATCGACAATAGACAGCGACCCAGAGAACGTGGATGTGAGTGGACTCGATCCGTCGCTGGTGTGAATTTGTCTAGGGACAGCGGCAGGCATCACGAGGCAGCAACCGTTGGGCGGGCGTCGAACGACGGTTAAGAAAGAACGCACTGAAGACAAGGGGAATGACAGTTAAAAGTTCGAGAGCTTTCTAAATTCAGTTTGTTATTATTCTTAAAAATCGTTAGGTTTAAAATTTTGAAGAAGACGTTTGAGAAAGACGGCATCGTTGAAGTGGGAAAGTTTCAGAGGAAGGAACGTTCTAAGTGGTCAGAAACATGCACTTGTCGTTTAAGTTAAACCAATCATGATACAACGGATGGAGGGAGAATTTGTTGTTACTGGAGAAAAAGAGTCACATGGTTTTCAAAATAGTATCACGTGAGTTAATTTCGGATGGACCGAGTGGGAGAAGAGGTGATAAAATAGAGACGCCGAGACGCACCGCATCTTCTTCTTGATCGAGAGCTTGATCATCATTCTAGCGTTCAGAGACAGAGAGATTCATTCAATCATTTTTCAGTGTACCATTTCGAGATTCGGATTTTTATTCGAGTATTTTCGAGTGACTTCCTTTTAATGTCGAGACTCGACGAGTCCGAGATCATGTCTAGATTTTTGATCGTGAAATATCGGACAAGTCGGTTTTAATTACTAACTTGATTGCATTCCAAATTATGCAGAACTTGCAAAGATTCAACGCTAATGGTTTTATCCGAGAACTAGTCGGAGAATCAACTGTTTGTGTTTTGAAACGAGTAGCGGTCGCAGAGACTAGTGAATTGCGTTACAACAAGTTGAACGAACTCTCGTTTTCAATGAACTTTACTATGACGGTGAACGAGGAAATTCCGAGAACAAGGGACTCCAGAGCGGCACCTCGACTTCCAGAGAAAGCAAGCTTTTAACGAAAGAGGGGCTACAGCTGGTACGAAGGAAGGACGTACTCCACGACCGGAGACTGGACAAGGGGATTCCAATCTTCTCATACGCTTTAGACTGATCTGGTCGTCAAATAAAAAGGTAACCTGTTGACGCTGGTGCTCCCAGTAATAAATGTTCTAAAAGGCAGCGAGAAAAGCGTATGCATCGAGCTAGAATCGTAATGGCCCGTGCTCAGAATACTTGTGCTTATATAATTAATGAC
Organism: Laupala kohalensis; assembly: GCA_002313205.1. Lineage (NCBI taxonomy): Eukaryota > Metazoa > Arthropoda > Insecta > Orthoptera > Trigonidiidae > Laupala > Laupala kohalensis. The sequence goes on from NNCF01127891.1 coordinate 457,902, forward strand.
GACAGTAAGAAGTATGAGCAATTATGATAGTGTTTTAAATTTAATCAATATTGTTGTAACTAACTGGTAATTCATAAATACTAGAAATTCTTTAAGGGAAAATTCACGTTAATGTTATGTGCTTTACGTGTGATTTTTGGGGGTTCGTGCATGGTAGTGTTGATTAGTAGAGTGTAGTTATGAGTAATTAAGTCAAGTTTATTTTGGTAAAGAGCGTTTTCCAGTAACAAGGAACTCCGTGTGTGGTGTCTACTTAAGTAAAAAAAATACGAATCCATATTTTTATTTCATTACATACCCTGAGATTGTTTTTTAATTGTTTCATTACAATTAGCCTATTTTCCCTCCCCTTTTCTTTTGTTCTATTACAAGCTTCAGTGGGTCTTGTACACATCCTCGTTTAACAGTTGTAGCTCACCATCTACGTTCCGTCTTGCCCAATAACGTACTCGTAACCAAAATATGCCGTAAATTATTTTATAACCTTTTCAGATTTAACAGATTAATGTGGGAGCAGGGGCGTAAAGAAGATCCGATCTTGAGTAGAATCGCAATTAGGAAAAAATGCATCGCGAACACTTAATTTAAATTCAAATTTTAATCATTTTGCCACGGGGAGTGTGAAAATTATCTCCTTCGCACACGCACACATATTTCCGCCTTTACGTGATTCGATTCTTATTCTTTTAAACGAAGTTAATCATGAAAATAAATCGAATTATTAAACATTACTTTTGTAGTTGTACTTCATGTAAACACAACACATGTTTACACCATTATGAGTCGATGAATAATAAGAAAGCACCGTGGCCCACCAGTCAAATAAAAAATGTAAAAAATAATTTAAAAAACTTTTTAATAACAAGCTTTTATTTAAGCCATGTACTAAAAGTAAAGTTTTAATTCAGGTAATGCAATGCCAAGTGATAACTCGATATATGTTTGACATGAGTAGAATTTAATAAAAATGAACGTACTTACTATTTTTATCGCAAGCACTCACCAACCAATCGCTATGAAATTAATTGATATCAACTTTGTAAACATTTGGCACGACAAACTTTTTGAAGACAAATAATTCAACCTTTTGAGAAGCGATCGTAATGTTGAGATAAGAATTTCCATCGCTGCTCCTAATGATAAGATAATTTCCTTCTCTGTTGTTAATGATCAGATAAGAAGTTGTAACAAAAAGGCGTACGTTATGCAATTCGTTATACTTATTTGTGTGAAGAAACGAATTGTTTTTCTGAGGACGCTTCCCAGAAATAACCTGCCGCGAAGTATTTCGGAATAAAAACGTAATTTAAAAAACTAAAAATAAGATTTTATTTCTGTTAGATATAATGTAGCATTGTCATCGGGCTTACGGTATGACAAAATTCAGCTCAATCGGTTGGGGAGAACTTGTTTAAAATTCTGTTGCTAGATTTGGCCTAAACGTACTCACTAACAGGCGAAGTTAAATAAAATATAGTAATAAAATAGGACAACGAAGTCTGCTGAAGTACTGAGAGAGCGACAAAATGTAATTCTCCCCGGAGGGTGGATACAACAGGAGTTCATAGCACGCGAAGACTTCGTGAATGTTTCAACAGTTGGTCCTTTTGTCTCCGGTCGAAATGCACCGACAAACAGTCACGGGGGTCATGAGATATTCACGGACATCGAAGAGAAAAGAGATCGGGAACAGCGACGGCACACTAACGTTTGCTTAGTGCCATAAGGTTTCACACAAATATCTTGTACAGTGCATATATCTATTTTTTTAAATTTAATGATCAATCAATTTAAATCAGCACTGTCAACTGGCGGCCCGCGAACCTATTTTACGGCCC